>JASDQU010241111.1:114890-133544 GCA_032191745.1 Picea mariana | reverse complement strand
GGGACTAATAAGAGATGGATTAGTCAATTTCTTGGAAGATAGTATAAAATATTCAAAATATCTAAGTAGTATTAATTATTTTGTTATGCATTGTATATCGCTTACCAAAAAAAACTATACATAAATACATGTTATAATAAATACTACTTAAAAAATATAATAATAATAATAATAATAAACAACCATTATATATGCGATGATATTATATTATTATAAAGCTTTGAATTAATATATGAAGCTTTGAGTCAGATTTCATGATGTTATGATGTTTTATGTTTATACATGGTGAATGGTATGCTTACAGTTGTTCTATTCTGTCTGTTATGCTTTTGTTGTTATTCTGTGTTGAATGTATGATTTCATGCTAAATGTTTGAAGTCTGAGAGAGAAAGAGAATGAGTTTCAATTGTTTCTCTTCCCGAGCAAGAGAAGTTCCTGCCAGGAGTGCATTGACGAAGGTTTAGAGTTTATCTCTGAAAGCTCAGGAGGGATACTGTTTTTCTCATTCCAACAAAAGTGCAAGTGAAGCACAGAAGCAGTGCAAGGCATGTGCAGGCTGGTTGAAATCTTAGGAATTATCAACTAAGAGAAGGATTTGAGGATTGTTGTTGCAGGGAGTGTACAGAATCAAGAGCTCGAATACCCAGGAGTATTTGAAAGGTTTCCACAAGGAGTGCGTGTCGGATTTCTTTCAAGGCTTGAAGTCACCAGAGAAAGCTCAGGAGGGTTAACACCTTTGAAATAGTTCAAAGGGAGACGAGGTTCTAAGTCATCTAGCAGAAGTTAAGTTCCATTGAGAGAACTTCAGCTACCTTACAGAAGCTGTCAAGAAGGAACGAGTGGTCGAAATTCTCTGTGGAAAGTTCATGAAATAGTGAGGACCATAGGATCTAGGAGAGCTGCGGAGAAGTTAAGAGCTAGATCGAGCAGGGATTTATTAGTCGCCGACCCTGTGGAAAGTGTCATTTCGGCATTTCGAGGATCATGACGACAAGGAGTTGAGTATAGAGGAATGAAAGTCCCGAAATCACGAGTTGCGATAGGAATTGGCATGGAGTTCAGGATTTCATCACTTCGAGTGTCGGGAATGGAGGAGACAGCGCTTTGGGAGCAAGAGTCCCGAAAGCTAGAAAGAGTGACAGGTGGCAGGATTCCACGTCGGCGATAGAAAGTGGTTGAGTAGATAGGTGGCGTGTCTTCGTCAATTGGCAAAGTCAAATCTTGTTGACTGTTTCAGGGTACGGAGGTCAAAGGACTGGGAGCCTTGCATCCGAATTCGTAAAGTCGCAAAGTCTGAAACCCCAATGAAGTAAGAAGTCCGTTGGGAAGCCAACCTTTTCTAAGTGCATCAGAATTCATAATTTTAGGTTTCGGCAAGTAGAGGGTCGAGAAACTCGACAACAGGGATCGTGAAATCGTGAAACCCAAATTCTCGGTTTAGTGAAGGGCACGACGCTATTGTGATCAAGGATATTTGGGTTGACACCTGGTGTTTGTTTACATTGGCTCAATTCATAAGGACTTGCGGATACACCATGAGTGTATGAGATCTTCCCCGAGGGGAAATCAAAGAGTCAATTAGACTCAAGAGCAGATTAGAATGATCCTGCGTGAACCTTGGACCTAAGGGTTTGGGGGTCTGCATCTAGTGGTATCAGAGCTTGACTCTGTTTGTATATTGTAGACAAAGTAAGCGAGAGGAGGAAAGAGGAAACATTTCTCAGCCATGCCGCCGAGAAGAAGAGATAGACCAATGCATGATCCAGCAGTTGAAAGGGAAATGCGCGAGTTATGTGCCAGGCTTGATGCCATGGAGACAGTACAGAGGTGCACAATCGACACTGGGGATATCAGTGAGGCTGACAGTTAAAACGAAGCTGGACATTGAGAAGAATTCATAGTCAAAGATGATGTAGACGAACGCCTATTTTGGGATGTTGCAAGGATAGGTGCCAAAGCAAAGATGGAAATTCCAGTATATGAAGGAAACCTGGATGTTGAAGAGATTCTAGACTGGATTAGCGCTATGGATAAATATTTCGACTATGAGGATGTCAAGGAAGATAGAAAAGTCAAAAATGTTGTCACAAGACTTAAAGAGCATGCAACATTATGGTGGGATGAACTGCAAGCTAACAGACACTACAAAGGAAATCAAAAAATCAAGAGTTGGGATAGAATGGTTACGAAGATGAAAGCCAAATTCATACCCAAGGACTATCAAATTAATCTGTTTCAAAGGATGTAGAATTTGAGACAGAAGCTGATGTCAGTGAAGGAATACACTGAAGAGTTCTACAAGATAAACATTAGAGCAGGTCATCGAGAAAGCGATGATGAAAAGGTTGCCAAATACATGAATGGTCTGAGATATGACATCCAAGATGAGATGAGCATGATGATCATTCGGACTGTAGAATATGCTTATCAAATGGCTCTGAAAGCTGAAGAGAAGCTGAGCCGAAAGCAAGGTCAAAGAGGTTGAGGCAGAAGTCCAACCAAAGGCAAAACAATTGCCCAAGACAGAACTCAGAGACCTCAAGAAGAGGGGAATAAACCTCAAACTCAACATGAGAGTGGAGGATGCTCACAAAGAGGGAAGTATGTTGATATAAATACTTTTCCTCGAGCTAGAGGAAGAGGAATAGGTGGAGGAGGTGAAGTGAAATGTTTTGTCTATGGGAAAAATAGACATAAATCTTATGAGTGTCCAGACCGAAGAAAATAAGGTGGTGAGACTCACATTGCCGAAGCACAAATATGGAATGTTGAGGCAAAATATGTTGAGGGTGGAAGATCCTTGATGATGAGGAAATTTCTCTTGAAGCCAGAGAAAGAGGCAGAGAACCTAGCCCAAAGGAACAGTCTGTTTCGAACTGCTTGCAAGACCAAGGATAGAGTATGCAAAGTCATAGTGGACATCGGTAGCATAGACAATCTTGTTTCTACAGAGATGGTAGAAAATATGGAGTTGGATACTATCGTACATCCAAGCCCATACAGAGTTTCATGGCTACAAAAAGGACATCAGGTAAATGTCACTAAACAATGTTTAGTTGAATTTAAGATAGGAGGATATAAGGATGAAATATTATGTGATGTCATTCCCATGGATGTTTGTCATCTATTGTTGGGTAGATCGCGGCAATATCATAGGAATGTGGTTCAGGATGGGAGAAAGAACACATACACCCTAAAGAAGAATGGAAGGACTCACATGTTGTTTTCAATTAAGGATAAAGAAGTAAAACCAGAGGTGAGAAACACTGTACTTCTCATGAGTGGGAAGGAACTTCTTAAGGAGGTTAAGAAGAAGGAAGACACACAATTTGTTGAGGTCAGGAAGCCTAGAATTGTTTTGACCAGTACAAGAGTAGATGATTTACCAGAGGAAATCTAGGAGTTGCTAGAAGGGTTTGCTGATATAGTAGTGGATGAACTACCCCGTTTATTACCACCTATTAGAAGTATAAGTAATCACATTGATCTTATACATGTAGCCAGTTTACCAAACAAAGTAGCATATAGATTGACGGTACAAGAAAACGAAGAAGTCAAGAGACAAATCCAAGATTTAATGGACAAAGGGTTGATTAGAGAAATCTTGAGTCCATGCGTTGTTCCAACAGTGCTCAGCCCAAAGAAAGATGGAGGCTGGAGGATGTGTACAGACTCAAGGGAAATCAATAAGATTACCATCAGATATAGATTTACATTACCAAGGATGGATGACTTGATGGATTGCTTGAGTGGAGAAAGATTTTTTTCAAATATTGATTTGAAAAGCGGATATCATCAGATTCGTATGAGGGAAGGTGATGAGTGGAAGACAACATTCAAGATGAATGAAGGGTTGTATGAATGGCTTCTTATGCCATTTGGCTTAACAAATGCACCCAGTACTTTCATGAGATTGATGAATGAAGTCCTGAAGGAGTTCATCGGGAAATTCATCATCGTATATCTTAACGATATATTGATTTTCAGCAAGATAGAAGCAGAGCACTTAAGGCATTTAGCTACAGTAATGAGGAGATTACAGCAAGAGAAATTGTTGATTAATATGAAGAAATCATCATTTATGAGGACAAAACTCATTTATTTGGGTTTTTTTATCTCTCCAAATGAACTGAAGATGGATCCCAAAAAGGTGAACGCAATTAAGAATTGGCCATGACCAAAAAGTGTGTTTGAAGTTCGAAGCTTCCATGGTTTAGCTAGTTTCTACAGGAAATTCATCTGAAATTTCAGTTGAATTAGTGCACCGATGATGGATACGGTGAAGAAAAGACATAAATCTTTTCACTAGACAGGGGAAGCAGAGAAGATTTTCAACTTGCTGAAGAAGAAGATCACTTAACAACCAATTTTGGTTTTGCCCGATTTCAGCAAGACATTCTAGGTCAGGTGTGATGCAAGTGGGTTTGCAATTTGAACAGTCTTGAGCCAAGACGATAGGCTGGTCGCATACTTCAGTGAGAAACTGAATGAAGCGAAGGTTAAGTACTCCACATATGACAAGGAATTCTATGCAGTCATACAAGCGCTGAAGAAATGGAGACATTATTTGGTCCCTAAAGAGCTTGTTTTGTACAACGATAATCACGCTTTGCAATTCGTGACTCAATAGGAGAAGTTGAACCAAAAGCATGCTAAATGGGTTCAATACATGCAGAATTTTACTTTTGTGATTAAACATATTTCTGGAACTGTTAACAAATTTGTTGATGCTTTGAGCAGGAAATGTTTGCTTATGCAGGAATTTAGAGTCAAAACTTTGGGTTTTGATAACCTCAAAGAAATGTACAGGGATGACTCAGATTTTAAGGAGGCATATGAGGCATCCAAGAATCCAGTTCTCAAGGACATAAGCCAATGGATTGAATACATGATCCAAGATGGATTATTGTCCAGGGGCAATTAGTTATGTATTCCAAAATGCTCCATGAGGGAGAATATGTTGAAGGAAAAACACAGTGGAGGATTGGTCGGACACTTTGGTCATGATAAGATGTTCTCAAAATTGAATGGATCATATTTTTGGCCAAGGATGAGGACAGATGTTAAGAAATTTGTGGACATATGAAGAATTTGTCAGCACACAAAAGGGAAAAGGCAGAACACAGGGTTATATCAGCCATTATCCATACCAGAAAGGCTGTGGGATGCAGTGAGCATGGATTTTGTATTGGGACTACCAAGAAAGAAAAGAGGTTGTGATTCAATCTTTGTGGTAGTCAACAGATTTTCCAAGATGGCACATTTTATACCATTCCAGAAAACCAACAACGCAACTCATATTACGAACCTGTTTTTCAAAGAGGTCGTTAGACTTCATGGCTTGCCCAGGAGTATCATTTCTGATCGGGATGCCAAGTTTGTGGGACATTTCTAGAGGACTTTATGGAAGAAGTTGGGGACAATTTTTTCATTTAGGTCAGCATATCATCCTCAAATGGATGGATAGACAGAATTTGTGAACAAAAGCTTGGGAGATTTGCTGAGGAACCTAGTGACTGAACACCACAGTCAGTGGGATCACATTTTGCCACAGGAAAAATTTGCTTATAATGATTCGACCAATAAAAGCACAGGGCAGAGTCTATTCCAAATTGTATATGCAATGCAGCCAAGAGGAGTATCTGAATTGAGAGATTCAGAATGAAATGAATTCAGGAGTGCTAGTGCAGAGAATTTTGTAGAAGCAATGAAAGAGCTTCACAGCCAAGTGAAGGAGTGATTGCAAAGTTCAAACTAAGAATACAAGCACAGAGTAGATCAACAAAGGCGAGAACTTCAATTTGAGGTTGGTGATCTGATTCTTGCACATCTAAGGAAGGAAAGGTTCCCAAGGGGAACATATAACAAGCTGAAGATGAAAAAGATCAGACCATGCAGGGTCTTGAAGAAACTTGGGGAAAATGCATATGAGATTGAATTACCTGATGGGGTCAGAATTTCACTGATATTCAATGTTGTGGATTTGTGCCCTTACAGAGTTGAAGAAACAGGAACAGAGGATGAAGAGACAAAGGTTCAATGGGCCAACCAAATGCTTGTAGCTAAAAAGCCACAGATGGAAAGCATAATTGACAAGAGACTCAGCAGGAAGACCAGAAGAGAAGAGTATTTTGAATACTTAGTCAAATGGAAGGGACATCCAGTTGAAGATGCCAGCTGGGAAGATGAAGCAGAAGTTCACAACCATGGACAGACCATGCAAGATCTCATGAATAGGAGTTCGTGAAAATTTTAAAGAGAGGGAGTATGATGCAGGAGCATCATAAGAAATCAAGCGAGCATGGAGGCGAAAGACAACTGGAAAGCGCAACACACATTTCTCATGTTTTGAAATGTTTCAAAAGTTTAAAAGGAGCGGGTGTTAATGAAATAGCTAGAAGGTGTACTTTGCATTTATATCTTGGAGATTGTAAACAGATCTTGAGTGGTTGCTCTCATCTATAGAATGTCGAGGCATTTATGCATAGTTAATGAAAGTAGGTAGGTTTGAATTGAATAGATTAGACAGTTTAGAGAATAGGAGGGAAAACGGATATAGACACCCTCACCATTGTATCATAGTAGTATTGAATCATTAGCACATAATAGAGAAAGAGAGAGATGAAGCAGAAAGTTGTAGAGAAAACCCCATGTACAGGAGCTTTGAATTAATATATGAAGCTTTGAGTCAGATTTCATGATGTTATGATGTTTTCTGTTTATACATGGTGAATGGTATGCTTACAGTTGTTCTATTCTCTCTGTTATGATTTTGTTGTTATTCTGTGTTGAATGTATGATTTCATGCTAAATGTTTGAAGTCTGAGAGAGAAAGAGAATAAGTTTCAATTGTTTCTCTTCCTTAGAAAGAGAAGTTCTTGCAAGGAGTGCATTGACGAAGGTTCAGAGTTTATCTCTGAAAGCTTAGGAGGGATATCGTTGTTCTCAATCCAACAGAAGTGCAAGTGAAGCACAAAAGTCATGCAAGGCATGTGCAGGCTGGTTGAAAGCTTAGGACTTATCAACTAAGAGAAGTATTTGAGGATTGTTGTTGCAGGGAGTGTACAAAATCAAGAGGTCGAATACCCAGGAGTATTCGAAAGGTTGTCACAAGGAGTGCGTGTTGGAGATCTTTCAAGGCTTGAAGTTGCTAGAGAAAGTTCAGGAGGGTTAACACCTTTGAAATACTTCAAAGGGAGATGAGGTTCAAAGTTGTCCAGTAGAAGTTAAGTTCTAGTGAGAGAACTTCAGTTACCTTACAAAAGTTGTCAAGGAGGAACGAGCGGTCGAAATTCTCTGTGGAAAGTTCATGAAATAGCGAGGACCATAGGATCCAGGAGAGCTATGGAGAAGTTAAACGCTGGATTGAGCAGAGATTTATTAGTCGTTGACCCTATGGAAAGTGTCATTTCAGCATTTCAGGGATCCTGACAACAAGGAGTTGAGTATAGAGGAATGAAAGTCCCGAAATCACAAGTTGCGATAGGAATTGGCATGGAGTTCAGGATTTCGGCACTTTGGGTGTTGGGAACGGAGGAGACAGTGATTTGGGAGCGAGAGTCCCGAAAGCCAGGAAGAGTGACAGGTGGTAGGAGTCCATGTCGGTGATAGAAAGTGGTTCAGTGGATAGGTGGCATGTCTTCATCAATCGGCGGAGTCAAATCTTGTTGACTGTTTCGGATTTCGGAGGCCGAAGGACTGGGAGCCTTTCATCCTAATTCTCGAAGTTGCAAAGTCCAAAACCCTAATGAAGTAAGAATTTCATTGGGAAGCCAACTTTTTCTAAGCGCATCAGAATTTGGCATTTCGGGTTTTGGCAAGTAGAGGGCCAAGAAACTTGACAACAGGGATCGCAAAATCATGAAACCCAGAGTCTCGGTTTAGTGAAGGGCACGATGTTATTGTGATCAAAGAGATTTGGGTTGATGTCTTGTGTTTGTTCACGCAGGATCAATTCATAAGGACATGTGGATACAAAGTGAGTGTGTCAGATCTTCCCTAAGGGGAAATCAAAGAATCAATTAGACTCAAGGGCAGATTAGAACGATCCTGCGCATACCTTGGACCTGAGGGTTTGGCGGTCTTCATCACATTTGTTGTCATATTTCAGATCCCTCCAAATGAATTTTCTTTGAATATTTATAATGGTTTTGAGCACCAATTTAGGAGAATCTAAGGCCGAGAAGAGATAGGTCGGTATCGCATGAAGAACAATTTTATGAGCACCAATCAACCAACCAGATTAAGGGTGTGGAAGGTCCAAGAGTTCAATGTTCTGAAAAGGGATTCAATGAGGTTATGCCAGGAAATGTTTCTAGCCACCGAATCAAAGATTTCAATATGGAAGGGAGCTCCAAGGGATGCCAACTAACAGGTGGGAAATGTATTTTTGAATGACTAGAGAGGTATTAAATAAGAAAATATGGGATTTATCTATATTGACAAAGGTTCCTAAAGCTTCACTGAAATTAGAGGGCATGAGATTTAGTTTATGTGTTTCTTGTGCAGTGGTTGTGCCCATTAACACTGGGTTATCCACGAATTGACTATGTCAAGCTACTGGTTGGAGACCATGGAAGGGAAGCCCTTGCAGGAACCATCCACTATGGAGGCCTTAATGTAATGGTTAAGACCTTCATCCATAATGACAAAGAGGAAAGGGTATAGGGGGTCCTAAATGGATTCCTTGAGAGGGACTGAAGGTTTTTGAAGGGACGCCATTGACAAGTATAGAAAATAATGCGGTTGAAGTGAGATTTACTATCCAATTTACCTAGTCATTACAGAAGCCAAAAGAAAAAATAATAGAGAAGATGTATTGCCAACTGAAGTGGTCAAAGGCCTTTGAAAGGTCAAGTTTTAAAAGAATACATGGATTTATCATTTATTTAAGGGAGTGGATCAACTCATGTGCCAGAATGACACTATATGTAATATGATGTCCTTCCACATATCTCGACTGCCCCTTGTAGATCATAAAGGGTGGAATCAACTTCAGTGTGAGCACAATGACTTTTGTTATGATTTTATAATTGGAATTACATAATGATATGGTTCTAAATTTCTTTGGGTGTGTAACCCTCTCTTCCTTAGGTATGAGCATGAGGAAGCTGGCATTGAGAGAAACTAAGACTTTACCCAAGGAGAGGAATTCCTCCACCAACTGTCAAACCTCCTCCCAAACCATCAGCCAACAATGGTGAAAGAAGTGTGTGGTAAATCTATCTAGACCTGGGGATTTTCTCACCAAAATTTCCTTCATATCTTGGTCAACCTCCATAATTGAGATAGGTCGCATGAGTGATTCATTTCGTTTAGGAGAGATGAGATTTGGTATGTGTTGGGTGATTTTATTTAGGGCTTGTGAGAAATTAGGGATCAAATTCAAAAAAAGGTTTGTGTAGTAGTTGATGAGCTCATCCTCCATTTCTTCATTCTCCATGAGTATCTAGCCTTGGTCATTTTCCAATTTGGTGATTTGAATTATATGTTGCCTATGTATTATGGATATATGAAAGAACTTGGTATTATTTTCTCCTTCTTTGAGCCATTGTACCCTTGATTTATTGCACCAAATCATTTCCTCTTGTTGATGTCTTTCTTCCTGCTATTTTTTAAGAACCTCTTCCTCTGCCTGCAGGGAATCTGTAGGGCCTTGCAGAATGAATTGTTTTTAATCTCCTTCAGGCGTTGCTCAATTGATCTTTGGGCCTGAAAAATTCTACAAAACACATTCTTATTCTAGTCTCATAGAAAATTCTTTAAATTATTTATCTTATGTTAAAATATATAAATAAGGGTTCCATGAGTTATTGATGCATCTGACCATCATTTATAGAATAGCTCTTGAAAATATGGGTGGGTTATCCATAATTTTTTAGACCAAAAAGGATTGAATTTGGGGGCATAGTTGTTGTCGATCTAGAACTGAATTGGCCAGTGGTCCGACCCTAATTTCAGGTGAATTCTTGCCTCTAGCACATGTCCTTCCATCATGAGGGATTATGAAATCAAGAAGTGATCCAACCAACAAGCTACCTAATGGGTGTTAAAGTTCTTGTTGGTCCATGTGAAGATGCCATACCACACTTCAATGCCTATCAAATGCAGGTCTTCTATGAGATTTTTAAAATTTTCATTGTCCTTGTCCAATATTAGAACTTCACCTCCCTTTTTGTCTAGGGATATGATGATGTTGAAATATCCTCTAATTATCCATCTCATCTGACGAACAATGTTTCCCGAGGATTTATATTTTGCAAAAAGTTTTCATTTTCTGGTGGTGATTGGGGACCATAGGCATTTCTGATGTGACCCCCCCCTACTAGAACCTATGGTGTGATAATGTGTTGTTATCATCCATACCATAGAATAAAATCTATACAGGGTGACTATAGCAGGTTTCCATAAGATAACATGTGCACTTATTGCACCATTAGATTCATTAAATACACAGCCTCTCTCCCTACAACAACTTGCAAAGAGCTCTTCTGCAATGGTTCCTGCGCATTTTGTCTCTTGAAGAAACAATATATCTGGTTTCTCTTCCATTATAAAGATATGAAGAACTCTTTCTTTCATTCTCCCATTAAGGCCCCTTACATTCCAAGATATAATATTCATGATGATGAAGGAGTGGGGTGGTGAGAAGAAACCCTTATTGATATTTTCTATCTCTCCTGAGTTGATCATAAAGCTTCCCACCTTGCGGATGAGTTGCTATGCATATTTATTCCTCGTTGTTTTATTTTTTTGGGTGTTTTCCGATTGCTTTTTCTTGGGTCCATATGTATTCCCAAAAATCCTCTAGATCTAGATGTAGCCCTAACTTTGGAGTCAATATATCATTTATGTAATTTATATAGTTGCTCAGGAGGGAGGGATTGTATCTATTTCTTATTGTAAGCCTCCTCTAATAGGTATGGATCAATATTAGTTAAGTCTTTTTCATCAACTAAAAGTTTGAGTTCTTCCCGTTCTCCTGGTGGTTGGGCCACGACCATTTAAGCAAAAAAGGTGGGCATTATTATCTGCTCGAGGATTGGCTCTAGAATTTGTTTGGCCTTACCTTTGGAACTTTCTCGATGTTGACATGTTGAACACACCAACCACACTAAGAGAGGGGGGGTGAATTAGTGTGTGGAATTTTACAACTTTTTCTCACTTCAAGCCAACAACTATTTCAAAGAATAATATTACACATCATCATTGTAAGATTGCATGTAATCATTCACCAATGACATTCATCAATAATAAAGAGAAATGAATCCATAAGAACAATGAACACAAGAGACACCATATGTATGTGTAAGATCTTTGTATTATGTTTTACATGTGACTACAATCACGAGGTTTTATCAGCACCAACAGAAGTGAAGGGCACCAACTCTGAATCAAGACTCAACATTCCACAAGACTCATCTTGCAGATAGAATGCAATCTATTTAACTGGAATTTCTCTAGTAGTACAACCAGTCATAGAATGTCCTCCAGCTCATAATCAAAGATCTACAACAAATGCTTGTTACTAGAATCTCCCCATAAAATCAACCAAACACTTCATCAAACTTCCTTTTCAAAAGTCTTATACCAATACCTCATCTTCCCTTGAATTATGCTCTTCTTCACTTCATTCTCTCTCTGCAATTCATACCAAGATTGTGCACATAGATCACCATCCCCGAAATCACATACCTCAAGTGAAGATCCACATATGTCGTATCATCTCATGAACTCACACACTCACTAACAAAATGAAAAAAGCATAGTTGTATTTATAATCTTTCACTCTCAACCCTAGTTTAGGTTTAGGGTCGACTTGTACCACAAGTTACCACTAACTTGACACTTACAACAATTTTGGGACCAATGCGTGATCATTCCTGGTTTTCAACTTTAAACCTTCATATATCCTCAACTGTGAGGAACCATGTGGCATACCACCTATGACCAAAAAGGGTGTGATGAGTATTAACCATTCATATGCTTCCAACAACCCTCTGACCTATTTTTCTTAAATTGATCATAGGTATGGATCAATTTCTTTTAATTTGATCTCATGCCTTTTATTTTATTCTTATGTTTTTCCTGCATCCTCAATTATATTAGTGCTTTGTTATTCCATCACTATCCTTCTGCATGAGACCGTATTCAAACGTTCGAGGGATTTTTTAGTTTTAACCCCTTTTTCTTTTTTACCATTATCACATAACTGGTGTTGGAACTAGGTTCTCTGGTACTTTGTCCTTCGAGACTTTCAACCCTTGAAATCGATCAATCCTCCCTGAGTAAATTTCACCGAAGTAGATTGGATGGTCGATATTAGACCTTCCATTAGATGGACGATCCTAGATTTTCTAGAGGCTTCAAACAAATTGATGACCATGACTTAATATGCAATTGAGTGGATGACTTTTATTCTCTTTGGGATCTCGGAGTTTTGGGTCTCCGACTTTTACAATCTTCCAACTCCTTTGGATAAAATACCATCGAAGTGATTATCAAAACTTCCATGCTTAATAACCATCACAAGTCCAGGAGATAGGACCATGGGATTAGGCACAAAGGAGCTCTCGCTCTTCGGGTATTCAACTATTTGTGACTCTGAGACTCTCGGCTACTTGAACTATGAAGTAGTTCAATACCTCTGGAGTGTTTACCTATTGAATAAGTCATAAAGTTGTGGTGACTGCTTGCTATCGTTTAACACCTCCGCTTACGCTATCCATCCACTGTGATTTATTATCGATTGAGAACGCTCCCAAAGTAAATCAATGGTTAGTGTTACTTCGTGATTCACACTTTATCCTTCCACTATACTTGATCTACCGGTCATGATACATTCCGGAGGATCTTAGATCAAGTACAAACATTAGTTCATGACTTTTCTCTTCGGCGCTTCAGGCAGTCGTTGGTAGTATAAGTTGGTTTTCCCTAAAGGACATACTCCCAAAGTGACATAGCTTTCTTATGTCACTGTTGATGTGGCACTAGTTGAGTGGCTGCTACTTGTCACATAGATTTGTGACTTATGTATACCTAAAATTCCATCTGGACCTTGACACTTACCACCATCTAAATGTGCCACATGTCCTTGTCGATGTGGTCTTTCTAAGAAGACGTGGGCTCTCAATGTGTGTGCCACTTATCTTACTTCGTGACTTCGGAGCTCCGGCCTTCGGGTGAACTTACATGTTCTAAACCACTTTTCACCGAAGTAGCCAACATCGAAGTTGACTGCTACTACACAACCTTGATCTGACGGTTGATTTTTATTTATTCCGATATTATGGTTTGAATTTAATTTCTCCCAGCTTTTGGCTTCATCTCGATCTGATGGTATTGGACTATCCCAAATCTTCAACAGACGACCATGATTCTCCTCTTATTTACGAAAGTTTCCTCTATGATCCGATAGTAGGAATTTGTCTCGAAAACTACATCAGTGGATGATATTCCTCCTCAATTCAATGTTTGTGTTTTCTCCCGAAATAAGAATGAACAACTCATGTGCATCATCTCTTCTAAGCTTCGATTTTATATTGGATTCTTCTGCACCCTGTTGACATCAATGACAATATGTCCAACAATATCCCCCTTTTTCATTGATGGAAACACACGAACTTCATACATAAACTCCCTCCGTGATGATGGTTCTCTCATTTGAAGTTAGTCTCCCCCTTTGACATCAATGGAAAAGGGTTTCTCCCCCTATGAACAACCTTTGTCTTTCTACGTTTTGTTGACCAATCTAATGAACCTTGGGTAAATCCCCCTGTAATAATTCTCTTCCTGAACTGGATGACTCCCCCTGTCAATCTGCTCTCTATGCCTTTGACTACTCTCTGCCTTTGTTTCTAAGGGGTATCTCTTCCCAACGACTTCTCTCCACATGTCATCTCTACAAGATGCCATGTACACCAATGTATACAACATATTATTTCTTCTACGGATATTGTTGCTCTACTGGAACATTGCACAAATGATCTTTAAACCTATTCATTTCTTCTTATTGATATATGACCATATGTGTTCATCTTTATCCATGATGTTTCTCTACTTTACAATTCTCTAAATTCATCTGAAAGACTTTATATTTTTCTTGCCACATGAAGACAACCCTTTGTGCAAAAATTTACTCCACGCACAGTCCCCTATTCAATCTTTTCTATCCACATCTGGGAGTGTTTTGGTCTCTTGACCTTTGTTCTATGATATTCTATTCTTGCAACTTCATATTTCTTCCATGTTTCATTTACTCTTCTTTTTGTATTGTATGAGGCATTTCTCATTGACTCTCTCCTTGAGTTCCTGAAGTCCCAGGATTTGTGGCCAAATCTACCACAACTAGAGCATCTCATAGTGTGACATTGTGCAACAATATGTCCAACACGATTGCATTTCCAACATATTACATTGTTTTTGAATCTACCAACATATTTTCTTCCATGATTCCTACAATCCAAAGTTTTATGACTGTATTCATTACAAGAAAAGAAATGACCATTGAAAACACTTTCATACCTGCCCCTTTGACTCATACTTGAAGGTGTCTCTCTTCTAAACTTGCTTTGAGGTGTAGGAGTAGCTTCTTGATGTCTTACTTGATCTTATATTCTATAATATTGTAGTGTTTCTTTAACTCTTTGAACATGAAGGACCTGCATCAGACATTCTTTTACCCTTTACAAATGAAGGACTTGCATCAAGCTTCATAGGAGTAGCTTCTTGATGTCTTCCTTGATCTGATCTTCTGAAGATTGTAGTGTTTCTTTCCCTCTTTGAAAATGAAGGTCCTACATCAAACCTTCTTTCACTCTTTACAAATGAAGGACCTTCGTCAAGCTTCATAGGAGTATATTCTTTATTGTTGTATCCAATATCGGATTTATCATTTGGTGATCATTGACTATCCAAGATCTCATCCAGGATTGTAGATTTTTTCGTGAACTTGACATGGGTGTTTGACTTCTCAACTTTCTTTCTAATATGCACAACTTCTGCTTCTCACTTATGACATGAATATTCCCTTTCGTTCAACTGGTTCTTCACTACCTCCTCTCTTCTTTTGGCTTCTTCAAGTTGGGTCTTCAGATTGACATTGCTTTGCCTTATTTCTTCTAGATATGCAAGGATTTTTCTAAGCTCATCATCTCCCTTCTTCTTTTCTTTTTCTTGACTTATTTCATTCTTCAATCTCTTAATCTCTTCTTCCTTTTATTCTAACTGAATATCTTTCTCAAATATGAACTTTTCATTGTCTTTGAGCATTTCCTTTATTTCCAAGATATGCTTTTGATTCTTTTCAAGGAATTCTCTTGTGTACTGATAAATATAACTATAGTCTAAATCAATATGGTCATATTGGTAATTAACCAAACCCCAATCAACTTTATTTTTAATCTCTGACAATTCTTCTTCTACTTCTTCCATGGGATAAATGCTAACTGGACTTCCTTCTATTGTATCTGAATCTTCTTCTTTAATAGAAGGGGAACATTCAACATCAACATTATTGCAATCATAAGATTGTGGAGAGTATTTACCTTCATTGATGATCGAGTCTTCCTTCTCATCCTTGATAGGAATGTCTTCTATGTCTTATTTTTTTATTTGAGACACCTTTTCTAACTTCAGCCCTAAATCCTTGGCATATGTGCATATTTCAATGCTTGATTTTATAGTATCTGATATTCCATTGAAGATAATATCCAACGCCACTTCATTGTTCTTCCTTACTCTTCTTTGGGATGCAAACTTGGATATATTCTTTGAGGAAATGGGTACAAAAATACCTTCTCCTTTTGATTTCAAATACTCTTTCATATTTACTCTCCATCCCAAATAAATTGTCTCATCAAAGAATGGAACCTCATCTGTAGAGGGAACTTCTTGAGTATCCATAACTGTGCCGATGGATCTCCTTCAATCTTGTTAGGCGTATAGTGAAGGCTTGCTCTACACCAGCCACACTAAGAGGGGGACTGGATTAATGTGTGGATTTTTACAACCTTTTCTCACTTCAAGTCAGCAACTATTTCAAGACATAATATTACATATTATCATTGTAATATTTCATGTAATCATTCACCAATGACATTCATCAATAATAAAGAACAATCAATCCATAAGCACAGTGAATTCAAGAGACACCATATGTATGTGTAAGATTTTTGTATTATGTTTCACATGCGACTACAATCACGAGGGTTTTATCAGGACCAATGGAAGTAAAGAAACCAACTGCAAGGAGATAACCAACTCTCAAGGAAGACTCATCTTGTCACAAGACTCAACATGCATATACAATGCAATTTATCCAACTAGAATTGATCTAGTAGTACAACCAGTCATAGAATGTCCTCTAGCTCATAATCATATATATACAACAAATGATCGTTACTAGAATATCCCCATACAATCAACAAAACACTTCATCAATATTCCTCTACAAAATTTACAGTCTTAGACCAATACCTCATCTTCCCTTGAATTATTCTCTTCTTCACTTCATTCTCTCTCTGCAATTGATACCAAGATTGTGCACATCGATCACTATCCCTGAAATCACAGACCTCAAGTGCATATCCACATATGTCATATCATCTCATGCACTCACACACTCACTAACTAAATGAACAAATCATAGTTGCACTTATACTCTTTCATGCTCAAAAATAGTTTAGGTTTAGGGCCGAATTGTACCACAAGTTACCACTAACTTGAGACCTACAACAATTTTGGGACCAATGCGTGATCATTCCAGGTTTTCAAATTTAAACCTTCATATCTCCTCAACCGCGAGGAACCATGCGGAATACCACCTATCAACAGAAAGGGCGTGAAAATTATTAACCATTCATATGCTTCCAGTAACCCTCTAACCTATTTTTCATAAATCAATCACAATTATGGATCAATTTCTTTTAATTTGATCTCATGCCTTTTACTTTATTCTTAATATTTTGTTGTGTCCTCATTTTTTTCATTTATTTCTTCTTCTGTCCCTATCCTTATTCATGGTATTGTATTCAAATGTCTGAGGGTTTATTTACTTCTATACCCTTTTTCTTCTTTACGGTTATCATGTAACCAGTGTTGGAACCAAGTTCTCCAGTACTTCATCCTTCGGGAATTTTGGCCCTTGCAATCAATCAATCCTCCAGGAGTAAATTTATTTGAAGTAGATCGAATGGTCGATATTCGATATTCCATTAGATGGACGATCCTGGCTTGTCTATAGGTTTCAAACAAATTTATAGCCATGACTTAATCTATAGTTGAGTGTACGGGTTTCGTTCTCTTTGGGATTTCATAGTTTGAGGACTCTGACTTTTACAATCTTCCAACTCTTCTGGAGAAAATATCGTCGAAGTGCTTATCAACACTTCCCTGCTTAATAACCTTCACAAGTCTAGGAGCTAGTACCATGCGATTAGGCACAACAAATCTCTCTCTCTCTTTGAGCATTCAACTATTCATGACTCCGGGACTCTGGGCTACTCGAACTCTAAAGTAGTTCAATCCCTCTAGAGTGTTTACCTACCGAATAAGTCATAAAGTTATGGTGACCACTTGCTATCAGTTAACACCTCCACTTACGCTATCCTTCAACTATGCTTGATTATCGGTTGAGAACACTCTCGAAGTAAATCAACAGTTAGTGTTACTTTGTGATTCACACTTACTCTATCCTTCCTCTATAATTTATCTAATGGTCATGGTACATCCTGGAGGATCTTAGATCAAGGACTAGTGTTAGTTCATGACTTCGCTCTTCGACACTTTGGGCAGTTGTTGGTGGTAGAAGTTGGTTTTCCCTGAAGGACATACTCTTGGAGTGACGTATCTTTCTTACATCATTGTTGATGTAGCATTGGCTGACTAGCTTCCACGTGTCACATAGATTTGTGACTTATGTATACCTAAAATGCCAACTGGACCTTAACACTTGCCACCATCTAAATGCACCACGTGTCCTTCTCGACGTGGTCTTTCTATGATGACATCGGCTCTCAATGAGTGTGCCATGTGTATTACTTTATGACTTCGAAACTCTAACCTTTAGGTGAACTTACATGTTTTAAACCCTTTTTCACCAAAGTGGTCAGCGCCGAAGTTGACTCCTGTTATGCAACCTTGATATGACGATTGAGGTTTATTTATATTGATCTAATGGTTGGGATTTAATTTCTCCCAACTTCTAGCTTCATCTCGATTTGATGGTCTTGGATTGTACCAAATATTCAACAGATGACCACGATTCTCCTCTTCTTTAGGAAATTTTCCTCTATGATCCGATAGTCAGAATTTTTCCCGAAAACTACATCAGTGGACATGATTCCTCCTTAATTCAATGGTTGTGATTTCTCTCGAAATAATAATGAACGGATCATATGAATCATATATTCTAAGGTTTGATTTTATACTGGATTCTTCTACACCTTCTTGACATCAATGGAAATATGTCCAACAATATCCCCCTTAGTCGTTGATGGAAACACACCAACTTCATACATAAACTCCCCCTGTGATGATGCTTCTCTCCTTTGAAGTTACTCTCCCCCTTTGACATCAATGTAAAAGGGTTTCTCCCCCTATGATCAACCTCTATTTGTATGTGTGTTATTGAACAATATGTTGAACCTTGGGTAA
>JASDQU010241111.1:97418-113629 GCA_032191745.1 Picea mariana | reverse complement strand
TTTAGGGTTCCAGGGGTTCTTTTCTAAATTGCTTTAAGGAGTTTCAATGTAGCTATTTAGGTATTGTTTAAATTTATGGGTTAATGTTGGAACAACTCAATTCCTAACTTTATTTCCGGTTTATTTCTGGGTCGATTCTAAGTAGGTGGGTAGGCCCTCAGCTCCAGCTTTTGAACCAAGGCTCTGGTACCATGTGTAGGGTTCAGCTCCACAAAGCCTTATAAAACCCAAAAGAGTTTATTTTAAGGAATGCAAACCTAACATTTATTTTTCTTCATAATCAACATATAACCAAAACCAACATATATAAAATTTATTGAGCTGAACATAATAGCTTATGGACAACCTTATAACACTTCATATTCCTTAAATGCATAAAACAAATATGTAAATTAAAATACCTTGGTCTGATGCTAAACTTCCACTTGTCTTGTTGACCTTCCTGCTGTTGCCTTGCCCAGCTTGATGCGTTGATCAACTCTGCCCAAACTGTGGTTCCTCCCTGCCAGCTAGGAGAAGCATGTCTGGCTTCCTAGCTCCAGGATACCATATGGATATCCTGGCCCCCGTGCCCAAAACCCCCAGCAAACCGGTACCCCCCCTCATATTGATCCTTCCTGACTATAGAACTCAAACTCTGAACCAGCAAATCCCAGAGAACCCTCAAAAAAATCCCCTCTTTCATAAGCCTCCTCCCCTCATATCCCCCCTTCCGTAAGCCTCCTCCCTTTCCTTATCCATACATTCATTGTCTTATCCGATTATTAATGCTCCTTATTCGATTATTAATGTTTTATCCAATTATTAATGCTCCTTATCCCCTCCGTATACGTAATCCTTTAATTTAAACAATTAAATTTATTAACCCTTTTAAATTTAATACCCATGGCATTGAATGTAATAGGTAATTAATTAATTAATCAAAATTATAACAATTAATTAATTAATTAAGTCCCCGAGGTGTAGGACAGTCAGTGACGGAGTGTGTTGTTAAGCCACTCTGTGATGTTAAATTCACCGGTTCGAAACCTGCGGGGACAAAAAATCCAACCATGTTAAGGGTTGGTGTGGCTCAGGCCGGGTGCGATCCCCGGGTGATTTTGACGGCTTAGATGCCCCTGAGTCGTGGTTTCTCAAGCCACAGGTTAATCGCGTAGCCAATAGGCTCCGCACAAATTAACAAACAAAAAAAAATTAATTAATTAATTAATATTTAATTAATATCATTATACCAATCTTTGTTTAGTTAATAACATGTTAGAAAAATTAATTACCTAATAAATTTTTACTTAATAATCCCTAAACATATATTCAACTAGGGTTGTTACATGGAAACACACCAACTTCATACATAAACTCCCCCTGTGATGATGCTTCTCTCCTATGAAGTTACTCTCCCCCTTTGACATCAATGTAAAAGGGTTTCTCCCCCTATGATCAACCTCTATTTTTATGTGTGCTATTGAACAATATGTTGAACCTTGGGTAACTCCCCATGCAATCATCCTCTGCCTGAACTAGATGACTCCCCCTGTCAATCTAGTCTCTCTTCCTTTGACTACTCTCCCCCTTTGTTTCTAAGGGGGATCACTTCCTGACGGGTTCTCTCCACATGTCATCTCTACAAGATGCCATTTAAAACATATTTTTTATGTTGAGGATACTGTCGCTCTTCTAAAATACTACACAAATGATCCTTGAATCTTTTCATTGATTCATATCAAGATCTGACCAGATGTGTCCATATTTATTCATGATACTTATCTACTTTATAATTCTCTAAATTCATCTGAGAGACTTTATATTTTTATTTCCACATGATGAAAACTCTTTGTGCAATGATTAACTCCACTCATATTCACCTATTCAATCTTTTCTATCCACATCTCGGAGTGTCCTAGTCTCTCGGCCTTTTTTCTCTGATCTTCTATTATTTCAAATTCATCTTTATTCCATGTTTCATTTAATCTTTTTTTTTTATTGTATGAGGCATTTATCATTGACTGTCTCCTTGAGTTCCAGTAGTCCTGGGATTTGTGGCCAAATCCACCACAACTGTAGCGTCTCATAGTAGGACAGTGTGCAACAATATGTCCAAAACGATTGCATTTCCAACATCTTTCATTTTTGTTGAATCCGCCAACATACTTTCTTCCATGATTCCTACAATGCAAGGCTCTATGAACATATTCATTACAATAAAAACAATGACCATTAAACACGCTTTCATACCGGCCCCTTTGACTCATCCTTGAAGGTGACTCTCTTCTAAAATTGCTTTGAGGTGTAAGAGTAGCTTCATGATGTCTTCCTTGATATGATATTCTGAATATTGTAGTGTTTCTTTCACTCTTTGAACATGAAGGACCTGCATCAGACCTGCTTTCACCCTTTACAAATGAAGGACCTACATCAAGCTTTATAGAAGTAGATTCTTGATGTCTTCCTTGATATGATCTTATGAATATTGTAGTGTTGCTTTCCCTCTTTGAAAATCAAGGTCATGTATCAGACCTGCTTTCACTCTTTACAAATGAAGGACCTTCATCAATATTCGTAGCCATATGTTCTTGCTTGTGGTATCCAAGACCAAATTTATCAATTGGTGATCTTTGACTATCCAATATCTCATCCAGGATTCTAGAGATGTTTGTGAACTTGACATGGGTGTTTGACTTCTCATCTTTCTTTATAAAATGCACAACTTCTTCTTCCAACTTATGAAATGACTCTTCCCTTTCGTTCAACTGGTTCTTCACTACCTCCTCTCTTCTTTTGGCTTCTTCAAGTTGGGTCTTTAGAGTGACATTGCTTTCTCTTATTTCTTCTAGATCTGCAAGGATTCTTCTAAGCTCATCATCTTCCTTATTCTTTTCTTTTTCTTGACTGATTTGACTCTTCAATCTCTCGATCTCTTCTCCCTTTTCTTCTAACTAAATATCTTTCTTAGATATTTTCATTGTCTTTGAGTATTTCCTTTATTTCCAAGTTATGCTTTTGATTATTTTCAAGGAATTATCTTGTGTACTCATAAAGATATCTATAGTATGAATCACTATGGTCATATTGGTAATTAACAAAACCCCAATCAACTTTCTTTTTAATCTCTGAAAATTATTCTTCTACTTATTCCATGGGATAAATGCTAACAAAACTTTCTTCTATTGTATCTGAATATTCTTCTTTACTAGCAGGGGAATATTCAACATCAACATTATTGCAATCAGAAGATTGTGGAGATTCTTTACTTTCATTGATGACCGAGTCTTCCTTCTCATCCTTGATACAAATGTCTTATGTGTCTTCTCTTTTTATCTAATACACCTTTTCTAACTTCATCCATAAGTCCTTGGTGGATGTTCATAGTCCCATGCTTGATTTGACGATATCTGATAGTCCATTGAAAATAATATTTAATGCCACTTGATTGTTCTTACTTACTCTTCTTTGGGATGCAAACTTGGATATATTCTTTGAGGAAATGGGTCCAAAAATACCTCCTCCTTTTGGTTTCAAATACTCTTTCATCTTTAATCTCATAAAATAATGGAACCTCATCTATAGAGGGCACTGCTTTACCATCCATAATTATGTCCATGGATATCCTTCAAGCTGGTTAGGCTCATAGTGAAGGCTTGCTCTGATACCAATTGTTGAACACACCATCCACACTAAGAGANCTAAATTAGTGTGTGGACTTTTACAACTTTTTCTCACTTCAAGTCAACAACTATTTCAAAACATAATATTACACATCATAATTATAATATTGCATGTAATTTTTCACCAATGACATTCATCAATAATAAAGAACAATCAGTCCATAAGCACAATGAACACAAGATACACCATATATATGTGTAATATTTTTGTATTATGTTTTACATGTGACTACAATCACGGGGATTTTATCAGCACCAACTGAAGTAAACAGAACCAACTCGAAGAAGAGCACCGACTCTCAAGAGATCACCAACTCTCAAGTAAGACTCAGCTTGTCGCAAGACTCAACTTGCAGATAGAATGGAATCTATGCAACTGGAATTGATTTGATAGTAGAACCAGTCATAGAATGTTCTCCAGCTCATAATCAGAGATATACAACAAATGCTCGTTACTATAATATCCCCATACAATCAACCAAAAACTTCATCAACCTTCCTCTGAAAACTTCACAATATTATACCAAGACCTAATCTTCCCTTGAATTACGCTCTTCTTCACTTCATTCTCTCTCTGTAATTTGTACCAAGATTGTGCACATATATCACCATCCCCGAAATCACAAACCTCAAGTGTAGATCCACATATGCCATATCATCTCATGCACTCACACACTCATTAACCAAGTGAACAAGGCATAGTTGTATTTATATTCTTTCATTCTCAACCCCAGTTTAGGTTTAGGGCCAACTTGTATCACAAGTTACCACTAACTTGACACTTACAACAATTTTTGGACGAATGCGTGATCATTCCAGGTTTTCAAATTTAAACCTTAATATATCCTAAACCGTGAGGAACACGTGGAATACCACTTACCATAAAAAATGGCACGATGAGTATTAATAATTTATATTCTTCCAACAACTCTCTTACCTATTTTTCATAAATCGATCATATGTATGGATCAATTTCTTTTAATTTGATCTCATGCCTTTTATTTTATTCTTAAGATTTTGTTGCATCCTTAGTTCTATTAGTGCTTATTGTTTTTTCCCTATCCTTCTTCTTGGGACCATATTGAAATTTCTAAGGGCTTATTTACTTTTAGCCCCTTTTTATTCTTTACCATTATCATGTAATCGATGTTGGAACCAGGTTCTCTGGTACTTCGTCCTTCGAGACTTTCAACCCTTGCATTCGATCAATCCTCCTGGAGTAAATTTTTTCTAAGTAGATCATATGGTCAATATTCAATATTTCGTTAGATGGACGATATTGTATTTTCCATAGGTTTCAAGAAAATTGACAGCCATGAATTAATCTGTAATTGAATGGATGGTTCTCATTCTCTTCGGGATTTCATATTTTCGGGACTCTAGCTTTTACAATCTTCCAACTCCTCTAGATCAAATATCGTCGGAGCGATTATCAACACTTCTCTGCTTAATAACCTTCACAAGTATAGGAGCTATGACCATGGGATTAGGCACAATGAAACTCCCTGTCTCCAGGTATTCGGTTTTTCATGACTCTGGGACTCTGGGATACTCAAACTCTAAAGTAGTTCAATCCCTCTGAAGTGTTTACCTACCGAATAAGTCATAAAGTTGTGGTGACCGCATGTTGTCGGTTAACACCTCCACTTACGTTATCCTTCGACTATTCTTGATTATCATTTGAGAACACTCCTGAAGTATATCAATGGTTAGCATTACTTCATAATTCACACTTACTCTATCCTTCCACTATACTTGATCTAATGATCATGATACATCTTGGAGGATCTTAGATCAAGGACCAAAGTTATTTCGTGACTTCGCTCTTCGGCGCTTCGAGCCATTGTTGGTGATAGAAGTTGGTTTTCCCTGAAGGACATACTCTCGGAGTGACGTATATTGCTTACATAATTAATGATGTGGCACTAACCAAGTGGCTTCCACATTTCACATAGATTTGTTACTTATGTATACCTAAAATTCCAACTGGACCTTGACACTTTTCACCATCTAAATGTGCCACATGTCCTTGTCAACGTGGTCTTTCTATGATGATGTGGGATCTCAATGTGTGTGCCACGTGTCTTACTTCATGAATTCAGATTTCTGGCCTTCAGGTGACCTTACAAGTTATAAACCCTTTTTTTTCAAAGTGGTCAACGTCAATGTTGATTGCTGCTACACAACCCTGATCTGAAAATTAAGGTTTATTTATCCTGATATGATGGTTGGGATTTAATTTCTTCTAGCTTCTAGATTCATCTCTATATGACAATATTGGAATGTCCATAATCTTCAACAGACGGCCACGATTCTCCTCTTCTTTACGAATGTTTCCTCTATGATCCAACAGTCGAAATGTGTCCTGAAAACTAAATCAGCAGGCCAGATTCCTCCTCGATTCAATGTTTGTGATTTCTCCCAAAATAAGAATGAAAGACTCATGTACATCATATCTTATAAGATTCTATTTTTTATTGGATTATTCTGCACCATGTTGACATCAATGCCAATATGTCCAACATGATGTTGGTGTGGGTTTTCAACCTCCTAGGTATCAGGAAATTTCCTGAGAATGTCAAAAGAGTTGTTGGTTGAAGGCTTCTTTCTTTGTCCTAGCCCAATATTTCTAGTATTAGGATTCTTACGCGCATGTACTTGGGTAAATACCTATTTTTCTTACTCTTCTCTTCCTTGGATGTGTGAAGGGGGAGATTTTAAGGGAAATCCCAAAAGAGATGATCATGTTCATGACATTTTCTACAACATAAAGGGATATGATCTTAGTATATAGTTTGTTTCCATTCCTCCTCTTGGTATTATAGGATTAGACAACCTGGCAGATCTTTGGAGATATTCATATAAACACAAATACGAGTGTATGAATTATATATTCATTTTCATATTATTTCTTAGGATTTCACATAGAGACCCAGGGTATTGCCTATCCTAATTAGTATTTATTCCAACTAGAGCTCCCTTGGGAGGGAATAAAGGCAGATCCAAACTGGTGAAAAGGATAATTCCTCCTTTTCTGGGATAAATTAGTTCATCAAGAATCTTAAGTATAATCCTGTCGAGTTCAAGGAGTAGGGCGCATTCTCAAAGATCCAGTAATATTCTTCTATATTGAAGAAGATAATTGTGAAGAACCTTTTTGAGACTATATGAAGATCATAATGGCCTTTGGGGTTCCACCAAACTTTGATCCATTTGAGTAATTATCATTCTCAGGGCCAAAGTCCCAAAAATTTCCCTATGAAGGCATGTTTCTTCATAAAATTAGTATTTTCCCTTACTTGAGATGAGTTGATAGCATACCTTGGAAATGTATTGGTCTATGGGATACATTTTCTTGGTTCCCAAATTCGAGTCACTTTTGGATGAGAGGTGTCTGCTTCCATTTTCATCGCTTTGCAAGTCCGCTGGTCCTCTTGAAGAATCTGATCCCTTATGTGTGATGGTGATTCGAATGTCAATCTTGACCTATTTTCTCCTAGTTGTTCATTGAAGACAAGATCATTGTATGAGGGAGATCACACCCCCTCAAACTTAGCCATAGGAAGATTATCAGTAATCCTCGTTGTGCACGAGATCACATGTGGTTGAGAAGTATTTGGTCTAGGGTTTCAGAGGAAGAGGGGTTGTTGGATAGGCATTTTTGTTGAGTTTTGGGATCTGGGCCACAAGAAATCAAAGAATAAAAGGAATTTAGAAGATGGACTAGAGCATGTGACAGTAGTGGACTTTAAGGAGTCAAAGTGCACGACAAAAGGATACGTGATAGAGCGATGTGCAAAAGACAGATAATGATTATAGAATGTTAGGATTTTGGGGACATTTTGTCCATTTTGTAATGGGATTAGCCCTATTTTGATGTATAAATATGTAAAGGGTTTTCGGTTAGAGGGGTTGGAGATATGACAAGTTCTTAATGCTTGTTGGGTAAGTTGAGTCAATCGAAGGAAGAAGTTTGAGGTATGACTGAGGAGTGAAGCTTGCACTACATTAGAAAAACTAGGCAGGTTTGTGTAATGCTATTGTTACATATTTTGTAGTGGAGTGCGCAACTGTAAAAGAATTATCAATGACTAATAAAAGAAGTCATCCATTATGGACGTAACCCAATTTGGGTGAACCATGTTAAACCTATGTGTTTTGATGTGTTGTCTCTTCATTTTGTGATGTTTAATGTTACGGTGCAATGATGATATATGATGAATTTATTGTTCATATATGATGTTATAATGTCATTTACTGAAGTATCTAGTAATTGAATGAATTTTAAGTGGGAGAATTCCACTCATAGCATATGTTGAACATTAAGTAATGGGAATTGAACACATAGGTAAATGTTAGTAAGAAAATGAAGAATGCCTCACTTCCCCTCATCAATGTAGAACCCTGGTTCCTGTAGCCCCTCTAGATGCATCAGGTGAGACTTCACTTTCTCTATAGGTGATGCTGAAAGGTTCAGTTTCTAAGGGTTTTGTTTCTATATAGATGATTAACCCTCGGTATTCCCAGAATGCACCAACAAATGGTTCCATTGTTGGGACCGAGAACTATAATTGAGGGGAATGTTTTGGAGGGAAAAAAGGAGCAGATCACATAATGGATAGAAAGGAAGTAGCGAGAATTTTCTAGAGAAAAAAATAGGAACCAAAGGATCCATGAAGAACAATGGTTGCAAAAGTAGGTATTCACATATCTTCATGAAATATTCTTTGGTGAATTTACGATAATTTTGACTGAATTGTGAGAAAGACTAGTGGATAACGTTGGGAGATATAGAGAGGAATCTTTGAGAAATTGGACTCTTGAATTGATCAGACAACTAAGTACAGTAACTAATAAGGTTTCATGCACAATTGACTTTTGGTTGAATAATATACTTGGGGGTTATATTACATAGTTTGTAGTAGATTGTACCTAGTCTTATAGTGTCACAAAGAGGGGATTTTTCAAGGTTTTGTGTGGAATATATTTCAACACATTGTCTACTTGGATAAAAATGTTGTTTTGTGACAAGAATGTTATGAATATGGAGTCTAAATTCTAGGCTCCTTTAGACAGATAAGGGGACTGGGGATGACCAGAGGATGGTCTGACAGAGGGAAGGATGAGTAAGGGTCGGATGGACTAAGAATGTGGAGAAAAGAGGATACTCACAAAGAAAAAGAGATTAGAGTATTTCACTGTGGGAAAATGTTTAGATATAGTAAGAAGGAGACTGTGGCTAGGAAAGAAGAGAAACACAGAGAATTCGAGGAAACTAACCCCTGTGTAGTACTTCAGATGACACCGTATGAAGAAAGGAAAAGTAAATAAAGGGATCCTTAGTATTGTCTAGATGAAGAAGTAATTCCATCTCAGATTGGAGTCTATGTCGAACCCACGATCCTGTTTGTGTCACTAAGAATTGAAGTAGTAACCGAGACTTGTTCAAGAGAAATTGTAGTGAGTTGAGGAAGTTAGAGAAATAGTTAAAATAGTGGAGGTATCAAAATGAGTCATATTTATGTCAGCATCACCAAGGGTAAGTAAAACACTAAGTATAATGGAAGGGATGGATCATACACTAAAAATGCCTTAGTTTCAGGGATAAGGGTTGAAGGACACAGACGATAGTTGTTGAGGAACGTGATTATTAGCCTACAGTACCATTTGTTACTCACAACGGAATGAGAACTGAAGAATATGCAATGAGTAAGGGAAAGAGAGTTGAACAATGCATAAGGAAAGCAACAGATCCCATGGAAACATTCAATCCACAGAAATAAAAATAAATCTATCAACAAGCAAGGAATGAGATACTAGGACTGGAATAGATAAAATCAATGTGAAAGACACCACCAGTATACAATATGTCAATAGTTTATGATCACATTATTCACGAAAATCCAATCGAAAAGATAAATAATATGAAAGAATTTCTAAAGAGTTGTTTATAGTTGATACAGGATGAAACCACATTGAATGCACTACGCATAATGATTGATTAGTGTACACAAGAAAAACAAGTACCTATGATGCAGAAATAAGTGAATCGAGTCTTAGGTAAGAAGAGGATAAAAAAAGAGTTCAAATTCAGTGCACAGATAGGAGAATACGACATGGAAAATGTCATCTTAGATTTACGATCATATGTCAATGTTCTTCCAAGACAGATGTTGGGGATTATGCGGAAACCAAAGATAGTTTGGTCAACCATTCAGTTGAGGTTGACTAACCAACATAATATAATACTGATTGAGATATTGGAAGGAGTACATGTTAATACAAATGGAGTGAACAATATAGATTATTTTGAGGTTATTGAGATCGTTAATAATAGTCAATCGTATCCAAATTTTCTTGGACTGGATTGGGATTTTGATAGTCAGGAAATTATTAACTTGAATAAAAGAGAGATGATTTTTTAAGGAGGAGGCTTAAAGGTCACTGCACCATTAGAACCTATGGAGGAAAGAAGATATGTGGAGCCCATGATAAAGGAAATTGATAACTTATATAATCTGACAGTGTGCATGAATGACTATGTCAATCCCACTGCAGATGGTGTTCTTAGTTGGAGAAGCATAAGCTCTTGCACATAAGACTCGGAAGAAGGACTTGAACATTAGCAGCACCAGTTGCATGAAGTATCGAACAAAAGGTATTATTTCATTAATCGCTCTTTGCCATGGATCATAATAGAGTTACATGATATGCCAAAGTTTGAGGTATTAACTAAAGTACATTCTTTTGTCAGTGAATTTAAGTTGAAGATATCTGAACAACAAAGGTTTTTAGCATTGGATGTTTCACTGAAAGAAACTCCAACGAGATGGTGGGAAACTCATAAGGAAGGGATAGAGGATTGGAAACATTTTAAAAGGATGATGCAGATTAGGTTTGGAACAAAATACATTATGGATGAGTGATTCAAAGGATCATGTTGTGCGATATATTGTTGTTGGAATATTGTTTAATACTAAGGGGCGGGGTGAATCAATACTTCTTCTTTTTCACAATATTTAAAACCACTTAATCATTAATCTTATTAAACACAACAAATGATGAACAATGAAGAACAATACACAAAATTTTAACATGAAAAACCATAAATGTTATTTGTATATATTTATATAAAGTTTACTTTTCATTTACAAGCTACAACTTGTACGAGACATCAATCCCCTGTTTTGAGAACCAACTCAAGGAGACATCAATCCATTGTTTTGAGAACCAAATCAAGGAGACAATAATCCTTTGTTTTGAGCACCAAATCAAGGAGATGACAATACCATGTTTTGAGCACCAACTCAAGGAGACAACAATCCCCTATTTTTCAAGAACCAACTTGAGGAAGCTGCAACTCCCTATTTTTCAGGCTCCAACCTATAGAGGACTTTAATCCTCCCTTGCTCCATCCTTCCACCCTAACTGCACTTTTAATCTTCAAACATCAATTTCTTCCTTTGGACTCTTCTTTTGTTTAGATCTTCTTATTAAATCATTGACTCACCTCTATTGCTTATGTCTTATGAACTATTATCTTTTTAACCTGCATATATGTTTTTTCTCATAACCTTGTTCTTTATTTATAATTTTTTGTAATATTTATATGAAAAGTCATGTTCTTCTTGAAAAATTATGAATTTTATAAAATAATAATTGGTTTTTCCCCTTTCGATTTTTAATTCACTTTTTACCTTACCATGGGTAAATACCACCATGGTTTGCAAATACTGTTTGCAAATACTATTTTCAAATACCAAGTGCTCTTTCACTTTTACCCTTTTTCTTTAATTCCACTTCACTTTTACCTTTTTCTAATACCCTTTTATATTTACTCCTCTTTTATGTAAACTGCATTTCCACCTAACTTTTCAACTTTTTTTATTTATTAAAGTCATATTTATATTTAATTTGTTTTGTTTTTACCCCACTTTTAAGTAAACTTGGTTTCCACTTAACTTTTTACTTTTGTATTTATTAAAATGATACTAATTTCACTTTTATATTTAATCCATTCTCTAACCTTTGACATCAATGACAATTTTATTGAACAATCTCCCCCTTTACTGCTCTTTACCATGCAGTCCAAATTACATAATACACAAAGATATTCAATTGGGTTTATATGATCACCAATTTACCCTTCACAAACCATCAATATTATCATACTAAACAATCAGGGCTTTCATTCTTTGTTCTAGATATATAGACAATAATATGAATGCATGTAATCAAGCTCACACATGAATTTAATAGATTGATATTCCTGGGGAGAAGAGAACGACTACACCATAAGATTTTGATAATGCACGGGATTGTCTCAATGACAATACCATATTTAAAATTTATAATGATGACCATATTGACCCTCTTTGACATCAATTCCAACACCATAACACCATGTCCAACATTTTCCCCCTTTGGCATTGATGGAAACAAAGTAAAAAATCCTTATTTTTAATCTTAATTGAGTTTTATTGTTTATTCTCCCCCTTCTAAAACAATGGTAGAAGGGATATTTATTTTCTCCCTCTGAGGTTATGCTCCCTCTGTCCATGTACTCATTTTCTGATGAATCTTGTGCAATTCAATAAGATATGGAGATTACCCCCAATTTATGTCTAAGGTTTTCAAAATTACTTATGGGAAGAGGTTTTGTGAATATATCTACAATGTATTCTTTTGATCTAATATAATCCAATATAACATTTTTGTCACTAAGTTTCTCTCTCAAGAAATTATACTTGATGGCTATATGTTTGGTCTTTGCATGCATGACTCTATTCTTGGAGATGTTGATGGCACTTGTATTTTCACGGTAGATAGGTATCGACTGATTACATTCAATTTTAATATCCTCCAATGTTTGTATCATCCATCAGATTTGAGTGCAACATTCAAAAATTGAAATATATTCGGCCTTTATTGCAGATAGTGAAATGGATGATTGTTTTCTACTTGACCATGAGACTAGACATTCCCATAAGAAAAATGCATTCCCACAAGTGATTTTTTTTCATCCACACTACCGGCCCAATCAACATCTATGTAGGCAATTAGTTCAAATCCTTTGTTCCTTGGATACCATAAGCCAAAGTTTGATGTTCCTTTAAGATATCTAAATATTCTCTTAACAACCATCACATGTGATTCCTTGGAAGATGATTGAAATTTTTCCACCATTCCTACTACCTACATGATATCAAGTATGGATGTAGTCAAATATAGTAGGATCCCAACCATAGATCTGTAGAAAGTTAAATCTACAGAAGGTGACTCATCTTCCTTGTTGAGTTTGCAACTAGTTGTCATTAGAGTGCTAACAAGTGCAATTTTATTCATTCCAATCTTTTTAAGCATCTCTTTCAATTATTTGGACTGAGTAATAAGCATTCATGTCAGTGAATGAGTGATTTGAAGTCCAAGGAATATATTATCACTCAAATCATAAACATTTCAAACTCTTTTGACATTTCTTGAGAAAAAGTATAACTTGATTCATCATTGTTGCAACCAAATATGATATCATCCACATACACCAATGTGACTAACAAACTATCTTTTTCAATTTTAAGATAGATTATTGTTATGCGTGCCTCTTTTGAATCCTTGTTGCAGTAGATACTTATCCTATCTCACGTACCATGCTCTTGGTTCTTGTTTAAGGCCATAGAGTTCCTTCTTAAATATATACACTTTTTCTTATTTTCCTAGATATTAAAATCCTTATGGATGCTCTGTGTAGACTTCTTATTTTAGGTCTCCATAGAGAAATTCACACTTTAAATCCATATGATAGACTATAAAATTCTTAAGGCATGAGTATGCTAGAAATAATTTGACGGCTTCCATTCTTGAAACTAGAGCAAAAGTTTCTTCAAAGGAAATCCCTTCTACTTGTGCATATCCTTTGCACAATAATATTTCTTTATTCTTTATAACCTAACCATATTCATTAAATTTATTTTTTTAAATCCTCTTGGTCCCTACCACATTTTTTTTCTTTGGTATTGGGACAAGTTCCCATGTCTAATTTTTCTCTATTTGATCAAGCTCTTCATTCATGGCTTTGGTCCAATATTCATTGTTGTTAGCCTATACAAATGTTTTTCGTTCTATTAGGGAGAAAAAAAAAAATTTGATTCATATGCTAGTTTTCTTCTTGTTTCAACTCCAACACTTTTGTTACCAAGGATTTGACTTTCAGGATTATTTCTTTGTATTATCCTTGATGGTGCTTTTGTGTCTTGTCTTAGTGATTCTTCCTCTTCCTTTTCTTCTTCACTTTTTGATTCATCCTCTTGCATTTATTTAATTTCATCGTCATCATAATCATCTCTTATTGTTTCATCAAATTGTGTATTATCTTGAGATTTGATCCCTTTTCTTTTTAGGTCATCCACTTTTACATTTTAACTTTCCACAATCTTGTGTAGCCTTATATTATAGCATATTTAGGCCCTTTTGTTGGATGAGTAATGAAGAAATATCTATTCATATGATATGGAATCAAATTTTCCTAGGTTGTCATAATCTCTCTTTATGTAGCATTTTCTCCCAAAAACTCTGAAGTGTTTAACTAATGTCGGTCTGTCGAACCAAAACTTATATGGTGTTTTGTTGTGGTTAATTGGAAGTTGTGTTCTTCTAAGTATGTACATTGTTGTATACAATGATTTTCTCCAATATCTGTTGGCATATTTTATTACGGATAGAAGGCAAAGTATTTGTTTGTCATTGATGGCAAGCTCAGCCTGACGATGACGAACAAAAGCAAGTGGCAAGACCAACAACACAACGATGATCACATGGCAAGATCAGAAGCGTAAAATCCAGAAGAAGGAGCATGATCTTTAAGTACAAGATGAAGCGGGTTCACAAAGTCCTGAAAGCAGGAGGGCCATCCATCATCGAGGAGTACACATGGTGAGGGATTAATGTTTCACTGACTGGAAAGTCAAAGGAAGGAAGTGCTCTAACCTTCCAACTCGCGATATGCGAAATCACGATAAGATATGGATCGTTGATCCAAGAGGGACACATGGCGATAGATCAGAGCACAACAAAGGATCTATTTCGGAGTATTTCAAATCAGGAAATTTAAAGGGAGGAGGTGCTCTAACCTCTCAAACTTGTGATATGTGAAATCGTAATAACAATCCTGACCATTGGATGTAGACTACACGTGGCAAGAGGTCATCTTTTCGCTGACTGGAAAGTCAAAGGAAGGAGGAGCTCTATCCTTTGAAATCATGAAACACGAAATCATGATTCAATCTGATTCGTTGATCAAGGGAAATCATGGACTGTTGATCTAGCTCCATTTCGGAGTTTCAGATACTGGGAGTTGGAGGAGTCAAGGAAGCAACTCATAGTAGAAACACCGATATGCAAAATCATGAAACACTCTTGTGTTTGGCCCTTGGTCATAACTTATGGTCACATTGAAGAAGGCTTAAGGGAAGGAGATAATTGATAATCTCCATTTTTGGGATCTCCACTTGGAGTGTCGAGACCCTTCATCACAGGAATAACGAAATGAAAAATTGTGAAACGCCTTTTGGCGTAGGCTGTGGTCACTGCCGGTGGTCACGTGAGGGGAAGAAGCTAGCATTTCTAAACTCCATTTCAGAGTTTCGGTGATCGTGACATGAAGATTCAAGACCCTTCATCACAAGAGTCCTGAAGTTTTGAATTGTGAAGCGCTTTGTGGATAAGCGTCGGGTCATCATCGATGGTCACGAGAAGGGAAGGAGCTAGTCCATCTAAGTTCTTTTTATAAGAGTTTTGGGAATCGCGACATGGATTTTCAAGAAATATCATCACAAGAATGCCTAAATGCAAAATCGTGAAATCTATGCTAGAACTTGCGCTTGTAATCCAACGGTGTTGGATACCTGGAAATCTGATTGAAGGGCTAATGTTTCTCTTCATGATTATTGTTCAGTTACGATTCAGTTAGTTGAACTGAATCATGATTCTTGGACAATTGACGATTCAGGTGTTGAGGCATTTTTTCCCTAGGTGATTTGAGGTGTAAATGAAGTAGTTTGTGGATCAAAAAGGATGGAAAGGCCATGACTATGGAATGTTGGTAGTTCTGACTGAAAAATGAGTTGAACTAGAGAAAGGTAAAATTACAGTAGCAGTGTGAAGAAAACTCAGAGATGAGGAACGGAAGCTAAAAAGAACAAAAAAGGTGAGAAGAGAATAATGTGCACATATCAAAGAGAATGAGAAGGAAAAAGAAAGAACAGATAGAAAGAGACAGCAAGTCAAGCCAAGTATGAACAGAGCAGAAGAATAGTGTAGAAGAGAAGAATTGCAAAATAGTGAAGAAGTGGTAAGAATTGATATATCTGTATTGTTTGTTATTCAGTCATTTATTTATAATCAGGGAGGTAGGGTGGTGTTAGGGAGGATTGTGGTCCTCTGATATTCAAGTTGGTTCTTGAATATTGGAAGTTGTATCTTCCATCTAGTTATGGCTAGAAAAACAGGGTGGCAAGGTGGTGCTCGGGAAAACACAGAGTTTTCTGTATGCAA
>JASDQU010241111.1:55867-65895 GCA_032191745.1 Picea mariana | reverse complement strand
TATATATGAAACACTCATCATTGTAATAATATATTGAATATCAATCATATCTTATATGAATAAAAACAACAGAAGAATCGGTCCTTGTGTTGCTCCTAAATTAGTAGAGGTGGCCATCTTGAAAAGAAATTGAACAAAAAAAAATTGTTAGAGATTTGCGTGATTACCTGTTTCCTACATGTAAAACCAAGTCTGGGAAATCCTCTGTGTGACTTCGGGCCTAAAAAAAATGGGGAGACCACTTCTTTAACTTCGACCTGGCTGGATCTGACTATCTGAGCATGAGATATACGGAGCCAGATCTCTAATCTCTTTTCTTTAGCAACTGTAGTCCCTTCTTTGGAGGAATTGGGCTTTCAAAGTTTACTCGAGAGCCAAACAAAAATTTGAAGTTCAACTTCTCATGTGACTGGGGGCTGAAAACTAGGCACTTCGGGCGTTTCGATGTGAGAAGGTCTCAATTTCTCTGAATAGTCGAATGGCAGATTAACAAAATTATTTCAAATACCTACAACCCTCATTGATTTCAAATCAACGGTCCATAATTACTTCAGGACTTTGGGCCTTCGAGTGATATTCCTTTCTTACCTGCTACAAAGATCAATGGTCCCTAATTACTTCAGGATTTAGGGCTTCGAGCCTTTTCAATGCATAGTTCTTACAATCCTCTCGAGTGTTGTATCTCCAAAGTGAGATATCTACCTCCACGTGTCCTCTTAATTTGGATGGTCGAGATTTACTTCAAAATCACAGGCTTCGGGCATTCCGAGATGCACAACACAACAAACATCCGAAGTGATAAATTTTTGGAGTGTTAGATATGTTGACACGTGTCCTCAAATTTCAATGGCTCAGATTTACTTTGAGACTTTAGGCAGTTCTTGCTCTAGTGATTCGCTCTGCAAAACCTTCTGGAGTACTAAGTCTCTGAAGTGAGATATCTGACACTGCATGTCCTCATTGATGGATGGTCTATATGAACTCTAAGCTTCAGGCATTAGGGATTTCTTGCTTCTCGCATCTGTATTTATTCTGAAGTGGTTATCTGTCGAAGTGCAAGATCTCCTGCCACGTGTCCACTTCGATCAACGGTCTAGATCTACTCTATCTCTTCGGAGCTTCGAGCCTTCGGGAGTTCTTTACTCAACTTCTTCTTGCTTCCTCCTGGAGAATGATATCTTCTGAAACGTGTCCATTTCTTGAAGATCAACAACCATGAGTGACTGCGGAGACTCAACTCGCTCACTCTTTAATTTCCTTCTCGATATCCGAAAAGAGAATATGCTCATCTGTAGTGGGATAGATATCCACCATTGATTTGTTGATATAACAAGATCAACGATCCTGAGGAATTGTGGGCTCACAACTTGCTCACGCTTTAATTTCCTTACCGATCTCCACAATGCGAAGATGCATGTTCATAGCGGGATCAATATCCACCATTGATCTGTTGATATAGAAAGATCAACGATCCTGAGGGATTGCGGGATCACAACTTGCTCACGCTTTAATTTCCTTCCCGATCTCCGCAATGTATCCCCATCATCGATCTCTCTTCAATGAGATATGACGGTCATACTTAAACTTTTCTTGATCTGATGGCTTATCTTGCTCTCACCTAGATCTAACGGCTAAAAAAAAAAAATTTGCCTCTTCTGCGCATTCCTTATCCTTTCTGAGCTTAATTAAAGGCTGAGATCTGTTCCCGCGACCGATCTTACAGATGCTTTAGATTTTCCTTTGTTGCTTCTGCAAAATTCCCCTTGAAGAAATAATTTCACGAATCTTTCATGAATTCTTTAAATTATCATGAATCTTTAATTGTTTCATCCTTCTGCAACTCTGCTTCCTTGCACTTGTTGTCTACAATGATATTTTGAGCATAATGTGGATTGCAGACTTCTCTCCAAACTCTATGAAAAATCTTGTGTCCTGTGCTCTCATCTGCGAGACAACATAAACTCTACACTCTTATTCCTAGGATCGGGCTGCTCTCCAAGCATTGTGAAGAGGATTACGTCGCAAGCTCTGATACCATGACAAAATGAGAAGGAAAGAAGATAATACAGAGAAGATGAAATTGGAAACAAGAATGACTAGAGCACAATTCATTCATTTATAGGCTTCAACAAATCAAGAAACAAATCAGAGCGATAATATGCTTTAGAAAATCAAGAAAATCAAGAAACAATTGTACAGTTGGTTAGGACAGCTGGCAGTGTACAGTCATATACTGTTGAGGTTACATATATAACTAACAATATTGTTATTGGATATTTGCATAAAAATTTAAGGAGTGAATGGATATTCATTTATAAACAATGATGAAATAAAATATAGCTTCTTTTTTTTCTTTTTTTTTCTGTAATCCTGAGTCTTCGTATTAGTGATAAGGAGAAATTGTAGAAAAAAAAAATCTTGTTGGCCTACCCACAGGGAAGCCAGACCAACAACAAAACTTAACATTGTCATTCAATAATTGTTTGGTATCTCTAATATTTATAACTAATAAAATAAAACAGTGATAGCTTCTATTTCCTTTGTGTGTACTTCTTTTCTTATTTAATATACTGAACAAAGGTGGTAAACCCAAACCTCTCTAGTAAATTAACAAAAACCACAAATGGAATAGCATAAAAACTTAGCTAATGGTTCTTCTTGTTGCCGCTAGAACTTGGGGCTGAGCATAGTCCAAATTGGTGCAATGGGGAAGTCATGAAGGGGAACAAGGGACAAGAGAAACAAACATCCAGAGAAAATAAGTAATGCATCTAGAAGGGGACACATATCCACCCAGTGCCAGGGCCCATGAGTGGAGGATTATCCCATGATTATCGAGGATATGGTTTGTATCTACCATAAAACTCAATTGCTTTTCCACCTTCCCATACCACATGCGAATGATAGGAGGATCGAATAGGTAAGGTGTGTGTAGAATCATGATGCGAATGCCAAGACAAGGATGATCGAGTACCAGAAAGATACAATGGCAAGGAGAATTAAACCGCATAAGGAGGTGAGGTTGGTGACGGAGGTGGCTATAAGTTGTCCGAAATTCTGGAGGCCAGATGGGTGGGGTGTCGGGGACCCACTGACACTTTGATTGTGTCCCTTAAACCTCATACAGAGGGGATTGGTCATCCTGGGCAAAGCCAAAATAGTCAACGTGAATCTGGGAGCCAGGGACATGTTCCTAATTTCAATCAATGGGGTCGATGGGTCTATTGATGCCTTCATTTGCGAGTCTGTTGGCTAGATTATTGGTTGACTACTTCACATGAGAGGAGATGATGCAATTGACTTGGGAGAGTAGGTGATATACTCCTTCCAAGTTTGGTGTCAGTCTCTAGCTAGTAGTAATGTGACTAAGGGGGGTGCCAGTTTGCATTTTCTTGAGCATTATAATGATCAACTCAAATTCCCATTCCATGATGAGTTGTTGATATCCTTCCCTGTAGACTATGCAAAGGCTTGCTTCCATGCATTTAAGTTTCACTAAGTTGTTTCTTTCAATCCATATAAAGGAGGCATATATTTTGATAATGTGCCCCTAACTGTTGCGAAAGACCCCACCATAGTTGGTTGGACCAGGATTCCCCTTAAAGGCTCCATCAAAATTTACTTTAAGGAAGCCTAAAGGGGGAGGGGAATAGGTTGTGAGAAAAGTAATAGAGAGCAAGGTAAAGGAGGAGACTGGAGGGGGGCTAAGGAGAGGGAGGTGAAACTCTTGGAGGATTCTGAAATATTGTGGATTTCATTTCCAATATAGGGGGGACTAGGAATCAGTATGAATGGTTTCCTTTAGGTTGAGTTTGACTCTGGTCCAAATCATAGTTGGGTCATAAGAAGAGTTTCTAAAATTGCGACAGTTTCATTCTTTCGAGACTTCCCAAAGGAGGAATTCTGGGATAAGGATCGAGGCTTTGTTCACGATAGGATTGGTGAAGGTGTTGGATCTCCAAAGAGTTAGAGTGCTCACGACACTTTCCATATTTTTGTTAGTGGTGTAGAAGAGGAGTGCAGCCAAGTCCCATATTTATGTGGGGAAGGTACAGGAGTTAAGGAGGTGTTCACTAGTTTCGCCATTTTTCATACAGAGGAAGTAGTAGGAAGGTCCAATAAAGCCATGTTTATGGAGGTTTTCCCAATTGACGAGTTTACGTTTTCTTAGGATCTAAATAAAGATAGAGAATTTGGGCCATAGTTTTTGCAACCAATTTTTAATTCAGATATCTTGAGGTGGGTTGATGTCTGACATTGTGGCCAATCTATGGGCCTCTTAGAGTGAGAAGCTTCCTGGTGGTTGATGTCCCCACCTGAGTTTGTCTTGATCTTTCTGAATTATGATTTTCCTGGAGAGAGGTCTTGCCAAAGGGGATCCCAATTCAGAATGGGTTGTTGGGGGATCCATTCTTCTTTGGGCATCCACATTATCCAAATGTCCCTAGGTTTTGGGGGGAGCCAGTATTGATGGGTCCAGATTCTATCTTGGCCTATCATGAGGTCCCTGAGTTGATGAAAGTTATAATTCTGAGAGAGGAGTGGAAGTTGTTACCAAGCATCCTCCCAGAAGAGGATTGATCTTCCATTAATGATTTCCCAGAAACACTGAGAGTGGACTAGGTTCTTGTTTTTCCATGATGCATTCCAAATATGTGAGCTTGGAATGTATCCTATGATTTTGATGAGGCCTTGTCTCTCTACCTATGGGAAATATTTTTTGTTCCATAAAGGATCCCATGGGGTATTTCCTTTAGTTATCTATCTCCACCAAGTTTTAACACCCAGAACCGCATTGAGGGATTCTGTATCGTTTAGGCCTAGGCCCCCTTTTAGCTTTGGGAGACACAACTTGTCGCAGGCTACAAGAACCCACTTCTTTTCCTTGTGAGATCCTCCCCATAGAAAAGTTTTTTGGAGGTTCCCGATTTCCTTTAAGATGGATTTGGGGGAGGAAAAACAAAATAAAAGGTAAAGAGGCATGGATTGAAGAACTTCTTTCAGGAGCACCAGTCGAATTGTTGTATTGAGAGTTATGAAAGCCTAGTTCTCAAGTTTTTTTGCATTCTGGAAACCATATCTTCCGAGGTGGATAAAATATTGTTGAATTCAATGAGTGGCATGCCCAAATACTTAGTTGTAAGGGAGCTTCATTGGAAGCCAAGGATGTTCGATATGTTGACCTAGACAACAGGAGGAGTATTAAATAAAAAAATCTTAGACTTGAGGAGATTGATAGAGGTACCTAAGGCTTCAGAGAAGTCTGCAAGGATTTTCTTGATGGATTTGGCCTCTTTGATAGTGGGTTGATCCATTAGCAACATGTCATCCATGAAATGTTGATGTGTAGTAGGATGGTACACATCATGGAGGCAGAGGCCATAAATATTCTTTGTTTCCATAGATGCTTTGATACTTCATCCTAGTCCTTCTGGCATGAGGATAAAGAGGAAGGGGGAGAGGGGATCCCCTTGTCTAATGCATCATGAAGTGGAGAAAGGGCTAGAAGGAGAGCCATTGACAAGGATGGAGAAGAAAGCAGTGGAGAGAAGGTATAGCACCCATTTGATCCAGGAACTAGAGAAACCAAATGCTTGCAGGGTGTGTTGGATATATTTCCATCTTAATTTCTTAAAGGATTTGGAAAGTTATAGCTTTATGAGCATGTTAGGGGACTTGGTAGACTTGAGGGACTGGACAAGTTCATGTTCCATGATGATTCCATATAATATTTTTTTACCTTCCACATAGCAAGTTTGTTATGGGGAGATGAGGGTGGGGAGCATAGGTTTAGGCCTGTTTGCAATAAGCTTGGTTATAATTTTATAGATTACATTGAAAAGGGCTATGGGGCGGAAGTTCTTAGGATTATCAGTGTGCTCTTATTTGGGAATAAGGGAAAGGAAGGTGGCATGGAGGGAAGGAAGGACATTGGCATGAGAACGGGAGTCTTCCACCACTTCCAAAACATCCCATTTCATTATAGGCCAACATTCTTGAAAGAATTCTATGGTGAAGCCATCTGGACCAGGAGATTTATTTTTGGACATGTCAAAACCATCTGCTTGACTTCCTCGAGGGAATTTGGATGCATGAGGGATTTTTTCTGCTCATGGGAGACCAACAACAGTATATATTGAGTTATTTTCTGAATGGAAGTTCTGAGATCCTGTTGTAGCTCTGAAAGGAGGTTGTGGAAGTAGGGGGTGAGTTCCCTTTCAATTTCCTTATTCTCAGTGAGGCAATTTCCATTGGCAACTTTTAACCTGGTGATTCTATTGTGGTGGCGACGTTGAATCATGGATATGTGGAAAAATTTGGTATTTGTTTCCCTTTCTTTTAGCCAATGAACTCCATATTTTTCCTCCAAAGTATTTCTTCCTGGGAGTCTCTTTTGTTGAGCTGAGTTTGGAGGTTTTCTTTGTCTTGGACAAGTTGATCAATTCTTCCATTTTGAATCATTGTCTTTTGAATGTGTTCCAATTGCTTGATGATGTATTGTTTGTATTGAAATATGTTTCCAAACTCTTTCTTGTTCTAGAGCTTGAGTTGCTACTTTATGTATTTGAGATTTTGATGAAATTTGTGCATTATCGAGCAGGAGGAGGGGGAGCAAGTGGTCCACCATTCAGATATGCGCTCTTGTAAATTAGGATTCCTTATCCAAAATATTTCAAATCAAAAAGAGAGATTTTTTGGGCTCTCATGAATGTCAAGATTAAGATAAATCGACCAATGGTATAAGCCTCCCTGAGGGAGGATAGTGGTTGAAGGATGGAAATCATGAAGCATAAGGGAGTCATAGACTAAAAAGTGGTCAAAGCGAGAGGCAATTTTCTTTGTTCCTTGTCAACCATTCTTCCAAGTGAAGTAGCCATTGGGATTTTCAAGATATACGAGGTTGAGGGAGTGTATGGTATCCAGAAATACTTGTGAATCTTGTTCTAGCCATCTGATGCCTCATATTTCTCCAGGAGGGAGGTTATGGAGTTGAATTATCCCCCAATAATAAAGTGGTTGTTAGTGAAGAGGGGGGGAAGAAGATTAAGAGAGGAAAGAAAGTGTATCTTTTCAAGGAAGAGGTTGGGGCCATAGATGTTGGTGAGGGTTCCTGAGAGTGAGAAACCTACTAGTTGAAAACGAACTGAAAGAGAGTACTTGGTGAAGAATAAATCAGAGAGGGGCATTTTAGATGGGTTCCACAAGAGGGCCAATCCTCCTATAGATCCTTGGGCATCCATATCTATAGAGAGGGAGCAGGGCCAAATTAGAGACATAAGAGTTTGGAGGAGGTGGTGAGGGAATTTGGTTTTTTGAATCATGACAACAGTGGGATTTTCAGAAGAGATACATTGCTTGAGAAGACGATATTTGGTCTTCCCATTTAGGCCTATTGTGTTCCATGAAATGGCTTTCATGAGGAAGGAAGCGGTTTGGGTTGAAACGTATCGGTCATTTGGGAAATTTGGACTGACTTTACCAAAAAATCTCCCATGTCTTTGATGAGATGCTTATTGGATCTCCTACCTCTCTTTTTTTCCTCTTTGGTGTTTTGAGAAGCAGAAGAGGTGGAGGCCTTGATACCAAGTGAGGGGTTAGGGTTCATACATTTTTCCTTTGTATTGTTGAGGACGCGATTTCAGAAAAACACATCTTTGAGGAGTTGAAATTTCTTTTATGAAATGGAGTTTGGGTCATGTTTTTTGCAGGCTGTGACAATAAAGTTAAGTTCCAGATCTCCCAGATCCATATCCTCACCATCATCTGAGTTTAACTAGCCACGATTTTCCTCTTGCATGTCAATGTCGTCTGTTGAGTGGTTATTGTGTGTTGGGTCCATCATTTTCCTGCGCTTTATTTGATCTTCCTCTGAGAGCTCTGTAGTTGGGTTACCAGGTTGGAGTTGGTCTTTTACAAGTTGGATCGATACTTATTCATCGTCAGGTGGGAGGGAGGAAAAGGGGTTTTTGGTGCAAAAGTTCTTCTTGGGTGGATGTGAGTTGGGATGTCATCTTTCTTTTATCTGGGAGGAGACGGGATTGAAACCATGTTCATCATGGGTAGGGGGGGGGGATTGGCCACAAGGGAGTTTGGGTTTAGAGGGAAATCGCAGAAGAGATGACCATGGGTGTTGCAGTGGCGGAAAAGGAAGGGAATATTTTCATAGTCAAGCGTTTGGATCCAGTCAATATCATGGTAGACTAGAGTAATGGATTCAGGGAGGGATTTGGTGAGATTTATATATACACAAATTTTTGCATACAAGGTATAGTGTCCCATATTGGTGGCTTATGAAGATTTGACGAATGATCCTATATTGTTTCCAATTCCTTCCAATATTTCCTCATCCTAGAATTCATGGGGCAGTGAGTATAGCCTTATCCAAACTGGTGTCATTGTGAAATATTCTTTTTCAGGGCTAAAACATTCGGTCCAGGTTCTGAAGTGTATTCCTACAGAGTTAAAGAAGCATGGGCCAACTTCGAAGACTTTGTCACACTCCTCCAGATTGGAGAATATGGTTTTGAAGAACCCTTTAGATTCTATTTTGAGGTCGATCTATCCTTTCGACTTCCAGGTTGTTTTGATCCACCAGTTGAGGGCCTTTTCCATTGGACAAATACCCATAAAATTGCCTATGAAAGCATGGTCCTGCATACGTTGAATGAAGGGTGTTATGTGGTCATTTTTTACCTCATAAGAAGCGTTTTCAGAGGATTTTGGAAAGCATATAGAGTTGAAGAAGGGAGAGGTGGCTTGGGTATTAGACGGAGGTTGCGAATCAGTCGATCAAGAAGGAGTGGTTTGTGTGTCCATGATCGGTGTGGAGAATCCATCGAAGGGTTGTGAAGGATCTAGTGAAGTAGAGGGGTCGGGGCAGTGACCATTGTGTCGACCCACAAGGATCTGGCTATAGGAGGGAGCCAAACTCCTCCCTCCAATCGAAGCCATGGAGGAGAAAGGAGAGGGGGGTACTAGGGTTTTCAATCCAGAAGGGTTGCAGAGATCAAGTATAAATATATAATTATGTTATAAATATTATTGTTTATAATTGTATTTCAATTGAAACCCTGGAAACTATCTATTGAATTAGTTAATTAAAAATAGTTTATTGCAACTTTGATTAATTATAAATGTTTTAGTTAAGCGAATAAACAATATGGTGAAATACCAAAATGATACATATCGCAAATAGTTGACTAAAGTTATGCTCTTCCTAGTATAATATTGTTATCGTTCACTAAAATTGATGCGAAATCTTGTACCAAGTTGACGAAAATTGGTTAGAACATAGAAAAAAAAATGGCATAACCTAGGGTTAGTTTGGACGGGTGTTACACTTTTAAATTAATGCATTTCTCTCTCACACACACATACATAAATAAAAAAAATGTTTCAATTATTGAAATATAATATGAAATTTAACTAAGTAAATCATATTTAAATTGGACTAGATAAATTTGTTTAATGAACTCAATTAATCAAGATTATTAAGTATAATTAATTCACTTAGATAATATCATTACCTTTAATCAATTCACTTAATTAACATAACTACTTTTATTCATTTTACTTAATTAATATCATTAGCTTTAATCATTTCAAATAATTAATAATTATAGTAAGATTTATACATTTAAATTAGATAAGGAAACATCCTTAATTTAATACATTTATAAATACGAATGTACACACCCCGTTATAGATTTATACATCAGCTCTGATACCATTTTGTCACAAACCCTAATTTTTTTAATTTTTTTTATAGCATAAATGTAATTTACATGTCTTGAAACATTTGTATGCTACATCTTAGGGTTTCTATAGGTTTATACCTATTGATCATAGTAATCAAACCTATAGTCATTTCTAAACTGTTGAATATTCATTCTTGATACTAAGGATTTACATAGAAAACTTGTCAAATGGATTAAACTTGATAACATTATAAAGCCTTTTTAAAGATGAATCATAAGTTCTTCAATTAATAATATATATAAATATATTTATTGAAATTACATAGTAAT
>JASDQU010241111.1:26687-38570 GCA_032191745.1 Picea mariana | reverse complement strand
AGATTTCCAAATGCCAACAAAAGCGTACCTGTTTCCAAGAAGACGATGCAGCTTGAAGATTAAATCTGTATCCGAGTAGAATAAGCCTGCGTTTCACATCGGATCGAAGAAAACTCATCCAACGCAGCGACTCTTCCCGCATCAGAGAAGACATGGGCAGATTAAATAATTATAAAAATGAATGACCTAGATCAGAAACCCTAGAAGGCTCATGAGAAACCCTAGAAGGCTCAGGCTGATTTTGAATTTGCTCATTCCCATTCAGAGAGCAAGGAGTACGTACCATTAATTCAGAACAACCTGAGTTTGTATTCCCAATCTACGGGCAAACAGTTGTAATCCCAATCTACAGGCAAACAATATAAACAATATAAGCTCCACAGAGAGTAAAAAAAGACGCACGTGAAGCAATAACCTGGCCACCACTGAAACGCCATACCTCGACATCCTCCACACCTGCCATTCCTCCACCTAAATGGGCCATTCCCCACTTAAATGGGAATTCGTTAAAAGTTGAGTGACTTTAAATTTGTTAAAGTATGCTATTTGACAATTCATAAGTCATTATAGTAATTTTTTTTCTTAATTTTAAAAGAATTAATTAAATGTGAAATAATAAAGCTATTAAATAATGAGAAAACAAAAGTTAATATTAAAAATGTTAATAAAAGAAATAACTATAATATGTAAAAAATTAAAAAAATCTTACTCAAAAATTAGGATTTATTTAAAAAAATAAAAATTGAATACCTCTTTTATCTTAATATTCATTTGTATGGAAAAACTTTAAACTACAATACTCCGTAATACCTCTTTTAATATCCATTTGTATGGGAAAACTTTAAACTACAATACTCCGTAATACCTCTTTCTAAAAGCAAGAATTTCATTATCTTACTATTTCTCTGAACATTCATTTATAGGGAAAAAACTTTAAACTATAATACTCAGTCCTACGCGGTTAACCTGTCCCATTCTATCACATATATATTAAGTTTACTTTCACTTTATGTAATATTATTAGTCCCTACTCTATCAATCTATCAATCATTTGACTAAACATTTTGTGTTCTATTCAAAATTAAATAGTTATTTTTTAATAATATTTTAATTGTTTTTATTAAAAATTATATTAGCTCATAAATTGAATCTCTTAATTGTCCAAGTCTTTTTGCAAATGTTTATCTCTTAATTGTCCAGCTCTTTTTGCAAATGTTTACAAATTCTTTGCCAACGTTTACATATAAAAGTAGAATTTTATATTTTTTTTTTCAATGTTTATGTATTCAAACATGTTAACCTATCCCATTCTATCATATATATTAAGTTTACTTTCACTTTATTTAATATTATTAGTCCCTACTCTATCATTTGACTAAACATATTTTGTGTTCTATTCAAAATTAAATAATTTTTTTTTAATAATATTTTAATTGTTTTTATTAAAAAAATAATATTTTAATTGTTTTTATTAAAAAAATAATATTTTAATTGTTTTTATTAAAAATTCTATTAGCTCATAAATTGAATTTCTTAATTGTTCTTTAATGTTTATGTATCCAAACATATTCTTTATCAGTTTTTACATATATTGAGTTTGGAGGAGATTATATCTTTCATTATCTTCATTGACACTTTTTTTGGTCAATAAATGTAGTTTTTGAAATCTTCTATCCCTTAAGCTAAATTCTCTATAACTTAAGTTTATTCAAGATCATAATGTTTTTTTTTATTGATATCATTAAATTTATGTAGCTAATTTTGGCAATATTGAGTGCCCGCCGCCATCATTATTTCTTTTAACATTGTAATTTTATATATTTGCAATGCAATTGGGTTCCACTAGTGTACAATCATCATTGGTTCCTTAGATGTCGTTGTTTTTGCAATGTTGAATTCTTGCACGTAAAATTAAGTTCCACCATTATTCATCAGTAAGTTTCATTTCTACTTATTATTAATTGTTTACAAGTAAGTTTCATTCTTGATTATTATTTAATGTTTGCAAGTAAGTTTCATTTACTTCTTAAATGCTTTGAAAAATAAGAATCAATAAAAATTGTTGGAAAATATGTTGTAAAATCACTAACCACGACAACAAAAATTGTATAAAGACTTTAGCTTTCTGAACAATCAATGTGCAGTCCATGTAACACCAAATATTCCTTTGAACCCTCGTCTTCTTGAATTTGGTGATGGATTCCAAGGTATCAGAATGATGTTGGAGCTCGCCATCATCAGCTACGTCTTTTAGACGATCTTCCCTCTTGGAAACCAGCATTAGGTTTGCTTCTTTCTTGGCATAGTGATAGACCATTTTTTTGCAACACAGAATCATAATATCATTAGTACTATTACAATAGAATGAAAAAAACAAATAAAAATAGGATAATGCATTCTCCATGAATAAACCTCTCCAATTCCGGTAGATGCATTGGTGATGAGCATTGTTTTCCCTCTCGTGTTATCGCAAAAAAATGAGGTGATGAGACCAAAATTCATTGCCACGGGGAAAGACCATTAATAAGAAAGTCATAGCTATGGGAGGCAACGTGAAATTAATCACCCACTGTGCATCTAATCCATCTTGCTATTATGTTATCTTTTCTCCATTGAAACTAGCTTAAAGCTAAAATGGATAAAAGTATGATTGTTTGATGTAATGAAAAAAAATAAAACTATGATTTTTTCATGCAATGAAAAATGTTTAAAACACATGTACCTTTTATATTGAATTCCACAGAGTCATAGACCTGTTAGGCCATGCATGGTCTTTTTTATCTTGGTCTTTTTAATCTTCAATACGCCTAATGCTAGCGAGCACTAGTTCTGGAGTAATCCAGGGTTTGTAAACTATTTTCCAAATGCTCTTCAACTAGTTCAACTATTTTCAAATTCCCTCTCACTCTTCCTTGAACCAGAGTCTCCGAGAATGCTACATCTAAGTTTTATGCCCAGCTATGGAGTGAGGCACTCATGGGATTGGCCTTGGTCTTCAACTGATGATTATCCTTCCCATTACGAGGAGGCTCTTACCGTTATTTTCCCTTATAGCATATCTAGCACGAACAAGCAGCGGTACAACTAAATATAGAAGTACATGAGTGCAATCCTTTGTTATCCAAGAGGACCACCCAGTCTAGAAGCCATAGAAGTTCCCCGGGCCCTAAAATGATGAAGTATCATAGGTCATCCTGGTGGGGAAGGATAGCTGGATAAATACCTAGCTAGGTCCAACCCACTCTCTCATAGTCCCACATTGCAGGATGCAATTCTCCTTGATGAAGTTGCTAACAGAATGCATACAAGAATACTCCAAGTGGTTTCCCCTGGTTTTGACTTTGCTCAGCCAATATGATCTCCAAATGCCTCTTGCTTTATCTTGTAGCCTTCTATTTTAATTGGTTCTATTGGTGTTAGCTCAATTGAAACTCCCACTACATTCAATAGTTCTCTCATTCGATCGATAGGTCGCGTAAAGTTAGGTGGGTGAGTGGCTATGTTCATACTAACAAGCTTCTTTCCTCTTGACCATCAGAATAAAGGGGAATATTGCCTATTAAAGAACCCATTCCATGACCATATAGAGAACCACTTAACCAATTTCATCATTAGAATAGGGAGGGATATAGGTTATATTCCTTCCTCTAGTCACTATGGAAAAATTAGTTTTCCTTCTTATGTCAGCAACATCTTAAATTTCAACTCCAGTGCATGTGTATGTTTTTAAGGAAATAGGCCATGCATATAGTTTGTCTTCAAAGTAGTGGTTTTGTGATTACGGTTGCGAGCTCTATCTCTCACTTGCAGAAATGAGTGATTTCCTTTTTCTTTGCAATTTTTTTTTATTAATACTTACCTTCTTTGGTTTGAATAGTTGAGATTTAAAATAGAAATATTTTTTCCAAACTTTGGATTCCCATTTGAAATTATGACATATGTTATTATATCATTAATTAATTTATCTTTAGCACATGTATTTCCATATTTATTGTCTATGAAGGATGGTAGCCACAGTGGAAAAGTTGCACGTATTACACTTGCCTCTGCATAGCTCTTTGGATAGTTCCAAGGGTACATCAAACATCTCGAGGCTACGAAGCTATTCAGTTTCTCTGTGATGACCCACAATATATTAGCTAGTCGAACCCTACAGAATGTTAGATGCAAAGGAAATTTATTTCCCCTAGACATAGTTGAAGGACAAGCAATCATTGGGCGACCATACAAATATTTTAGCAGCCCATTCCATGGTTTAGTTTTTCAGAAGAAATGGGAGTTCATCAACCCCATGGATGTCGAAATTATTTTATCTTTCCTCAACAAAATGAAGCAATATAAATTAAATTTGATGGGGTTCTTAGAGAAAATCAATGAAATTTTAGGAGAAATTATTATCGATGAAAATCCAGGGGAATTAGATGACTTGATAGATAGAAACTTGTCGCAAGAGGTTGAACATAATTCAAAATTTTCAGGTGCAGTTGATTTTTCTTCCTAAGGAACCTGCAATAAAATGGGCATTAGATGCCTTAGTTTCAAATGGAGACCAATTGAAGTTGATACATGTCAGGCATTCCATTGTTACCGTTCCAACTCCCAATATGATAATCATATACCCCTTGTGTTTTTGTCTATTACGTGTTTCTATTTTTAGTTTTCATATTGAACAAACCGAGGCACCATTATCATATGAAGATGCTAATGTTCTAGGGTATTGGGACGCACAATCTACCGTTGTAATACGGAAACCCATGGGACACCATAGCAGTGGGGAGTTTCCTCTCACCGGATATTTTTTCCCAACTAAGAACTACAATGGCAACGCATCATATTTTTTCCCATTGTAATTTTGTATTTGTTATATTTGTCTTGCATCATTTTCTTCAATTGCATTTGTTTGTGTTAGGTATACACTATTAACTTTATTTGAATATTAATATTAAAACTTAAAATAGACTGATGTTAAGCCATATAGGTATACAATATTAACTCAGATTTGTCCACCATGTTAGTAAAATTTTCATCCCTATTCAAATACCCAACTTGGACAGGAAGGTCAATAATGTAACAATAGTGCTCCACTATTTCTTAACATGGATTCCTCTATAAGAGAACTCTTTCTCCATAACTCCTCAACCTAAAAAAATCACTAGATTATCTAAATTTTTTCTCCAATTATTCAGCATTTGACATTGATATGTTTATCATCAATGTCATTTCCACAACCTTTATATTTTCCATGGAATCTGTGAGAGACTAAGGGCTTCTAAGGAATAAGGACTCGACCTTATTGTGCGCCCCTTAGAAATCTCCATGAGCAACTGTCTAAGTTTTCCCTCACAACATCGTCGACATCTCGAACTAGGTAATCGTTAACCTACAATTCGAGCCACGACGAAATTGCTGGTAGATCGTGACAGGCACTGTGCCACACCTCTCCCTCAATGTCTGGTTTCCTTTGCATGGACCTTTTACTCCTTATGTGAGTCATATTAGCAAGCATTCGTCACCCTGCATCCATCAATGAAACACTGTCAATGATTTTTTGTTGATGATCTTGATGATTTCATATTTTTATGTTCTTGATGATATCAATTATTTGATGTTGATGCTCTTGATAATTTTATGTTATTAATGTTCTTGATGATTTGATTGTATTGAATTTCCTAATAATTTGATGTTGATGATTTCGATAATATGACATTGTTGATGTTCCACATGATATGATTGATGTTATTTATGATTTGATGCTATGTTCTGGACAATTTGATGTTATTGATGTTTCTATGATTTTATGTTAATTATCTCATTTATTTGACATTGTTGGTGCTCTTAGTGATATTTATTATTTATAACCTTGATGTGATTGATAATTTGAAGATGTTTTTGATATTGGCGATGTAGATGTTATTTATTTGATTGTATCGATGGTTTGAGAACGATATTGATATTTTATTCCATTGGTATTAGTTGATTAATGATTGATTATATGTGATTGTTGGTGGATTAATGATGTTATTATTTTTTTTTGGATGTTGATGATATCTTTTATTGATTATTGGTTTGACAATACTATTTTATTTCAAGATATTAATAACATTAATTATATGGATGATGATTATATTCATTTGATTTAATGAAAAAAATTATGATTTTGATAATAATAATTGATAACCTTCATAACATTGATAACATGATAATAATTTATTATTTTTTATGTTGATGATGTCGATGATTTAATTTGATGAAAAAAATTATGATTTTGATAACAATGATTGATAACCTTCATGACATTGATAACATGATAACGATTTATTATTTTTGATGATGTCGATGATTTGGTATGGTGTTTTTATATAGCTATGACATTGAGTTAATGATAATGAAGGTATCAATTACTTGATAAGTGATTTGTTTAGATTATAATATTAAGGATGCGGATTTGAAGATATGTTTGATTTGATGATATTCACTTAATGTTATTAATGATCATGTTAATATTGATGGTTCTAATTATATTGTTTGTATATTGACGTTTGAGTTTGAGTTTGATCTTTTGAGGATAAGGAATATTGTTTATTTAATGATAATAATGATTTCTTGGATGATCATACAATAGTTGATGGTATTAGTTATTAAAATAGTTATGTATATGCATATGTATGTTCAATGTTATTGTTATATTATCTTATGATTGATTTTCATGATGTCAATGAAGCATTAATAGTTATTAAAATAGTTATGTATATGCATATGTATGTTCAATGTTATTGTTATATTATCTTATGATTGATTTTCATGATGTCAATGAAGCATTAATTAGTATTATATTTTTTATCAATATCTTGATTTTTTATTGTTTATGGGAATTATTTAGGATTTCAAAACTTATAAATGTTAGTTTAGGACTGTAGAATCTACAAATATTGGTTGAATAGTTCAATGATCATTTGTGGTGTGACTTGAATGACATAAATGAGGATTGGTTGTAATTTTTACTTGTAGATGCTTACTGATGATTTTAAAGTAATGCAATTGTTTAAATTGTTGTTTACGGTTTTCATTGAATCATGTGATTGAGTTGAGAGTGTTCTTGACCAGGGGTACTAATTCACATTTGTACCTAGTAATATTTTATTTGGGCCATTAGGATCCCACTATCAAGTATGATCTCTTTCCATTTGGGGGTAAATCATGGGATACAATGTTAATAAGATCATGTTCGAGAGACACCACTATAGAGTATGATGCTTGATCATGTAATGATATTCATTCAGGGATTAAGTGGTAGTAATACCCTTGAACATGATAAAACTTGCGGGGTATAGGGGTGTTGCAACTCTAGGAGCATATCCACAACACTATGCCTTATTAGTTGGTTGTTTGATCCTTATTTTGATTTATTTGATAGAGTGGAGGTCTGATCCTTAGTTTGACTTATGGAATTGAGGAAGTAACTTTTTTGATTACTTAGTGATCTATTATGTGATCATGCATCCTACTCAAGGCCAGGTCATGGTTTTAGCGAGCTACATTAAGTTGGTGGAAAGATTCCCCTTGGACATGATTTACTCCTTATTAATGTTGTACTTGTGTAGCAGTGGCATGGACTAATGGTTGGTCACTAATAAGACAAATTATTATAGGTACCTAATGTTTCTACTATTATAGTTCATATGCCTTAAGGAGCTATCTAGTTATTTTATTATGGTTGATAAGTTGGAATTTAATTATAATTGATTTACTAAACTAATTAAATGGCATTGAGATAGATTACTTGGAATTAAAGGAAAACAAAATATACATGTGATTACGAGTAACACTGTCACAAACACTATTTTTTTTTTATATACCATAAATGCAATTTACATGTCTTGGAACATTTGTATGCTACATATTAGGGTTTATATATATTTATACTTATTGATCATAGTAATCTAACCTATGGTCATTTCTAAATTTTCATATTCATTCTTCATACTAAGGATTTACATAAAAAAAACTTATCAAATGGACTAAAATTGATAACATTATAAAGCCTTTTTTAAAATGCATCATAAGTCCTTCAATTAACAATATACATAATCTTATCATTTAAACTTGTTATTATTATAATCGTAAGTCCTTCAATTATATATATATATATATATATATATATATATATATATAAAACATAGTCAGTCTTATGACAATCGCACATACTATACAAATCTATAAGGAAATTAGGGTATACAAAAAGAAAAAGAAAAAAATTATGCTAATTTAAACTAAATTAACCCTTAACTCATATGACATGATTGCGCATTAATCAAAATTTTAATCAATTTTTACGTCGAACGGTGTATATCTATTTACAATGGGCAGATTTAATAGGGGTTTAGTGTTTAATAAGTTTTCTATGGAAAGGATTAAATATGGCTGGAATATTCTTAGTAGTCACACAAAATAAATGGCTGTGATTTCAATCATTAACTTCCTAGCTATTATAAAGACATCAGTTTATATGTGTTTACGTTTTTACATTTACCTAATCATATTTAAAAATTACTTTGATAGCTAACTGATTGCCAAGTAAGTGATTAACAGAAATTAAAATATTAACACCAAATAAATGAAGCCCAACCATTTATTTGTTAATCAATAATAAAATTTAATAAATTCTTTACAAACAGATACCTTTCAACGTTTTCCAGTTGCTATATTAGTGGCTGTGCTAGTTAATTTACCCATTGTATGTTGTTAACAATTGATATGATTCACCGTCCTTTGCAAAGGTAAGTGGGAAACACATGGTAATGCTTTGGTGAATTCCTGTTGAGTCTTAAATGAGAATGGAACACGACATGATATTAGCCATTTCTCCTTAGTGTTTCCCCGATCCATCACCACCTAGAGGTAGTACTAGATCTCGGTTTCAACGACGGCTTGGGATTCTGACGAGGTTTGTCTAAAACGCTGAGGCAAGTCATTCCTCACATCTGATTTACGCTTTCCATGTTTAACGAGCTCTCTGATGAGTAATGTGATACGTCTTACTTTGTGATGGATATACATCCCGAGGATCCTTCCTGTAAGCTTACTCTACGCAAGGTGCCACCCATTAAACTTGCTTTGTGTGAAGTGTTGCCCTATGAGTTTGTTCTGTGTGCGAATTTCCTCTGTAGGAAATATTGTTTGCAAGGAGTTGTTCTTTATAGGTTTTTGTTACCATGGAAAACCTTCCATCCAAAGAAAATCAAATTGTTCTTCTACTGTAAGTACGCTAACTTGTTTTTTTTGTATTTTTGTTATGTCTTTCCTATATCATATCTATATAGTTTTTTCGTAAACTTTGATACTAACATCGAATATCTTTTTTACAGGTCACGTTTAAAACTAAAGGCATACGTGTTCTTTGATGAAGCCAATATACCTGAGGGAATCTTCACACTAGTAAGTGATAAATAATCTTAGGTTAGTCACATAAGTTTAAATCCTCAATTTTTCTTCAGGTTTAACTTAGTAGAATGAACAGGCACTACTAACATTCACTTGTTTTGTTTTTTGGTCCAAACCAAATGACTTAAATGACTATGTTCAAATCGAATTTGTGGGCGGTGTTATTCCTACAAGTATGCATTTTTTTACAAAACTCAACTCAAGATGTATATCTGAGTTACACAATTCTCTAATTTTTTCTGATTTATAAATCCTGAAAAAAACAACTTAGACACAGATTTTCTAAGTTGTTTTTTTCGGGATTTACCATACATATATATTTATGGTATTTATCGGCATAGGTAAATTGTATTTGAACAAAACCCAACAGGTTTTGTATGTCCTTGTGGACTGTTAATACAGACTCAGTTTTTCTTCCCTAATTAAAGTTTCGATTAATGCTTATATATGTATCACATCTTGTAATATTCTTTTATAGATTGTTATTGCACTCTCATTTATAGTATAGAAAACACGTTGTAATGGTGATTACTATCCTTGGTAAAACATTTACAAACTACTATTGTATTTCATTTTTGTATTTTTTTCATTATAAATCTCTGTATTGAATTTGTGGCCAATTTACATGTGGTAATTATTTGTGTATTGTTTTCCATTATAAATTTATGTATCCAGATCATGCCCGATTTACATCTGGTAATTATTTGTGTGTAGGATTGTAAGTAATTCCTTGACTTATTATGCATATACAATTTATCAATATGTCATTAAAAACATAGACGATATATATTCATTTTCTTTTGATTTCTATGAGTTTATATATATAATTGTCTATATGCATATAACCAATTAAATTCGCTTATGAGGGTTGAAAACAAACCCTGTCTACTTGCATATGAAATATAAACTATATATACGACAATATATATGAATGCACAACAAACTACTTACTCTCTATATTCATTGAGTAACTATGTTTCCTATTTAGAAATTATTTTAATAAAAATGCAATTAAATAGAAACGAGAACATGTGTACAATTCGCACTAAAGAAATATAAACTATATATACGACAATATATATGAATGCACAACAAACTACTTACTCTCTATATTCATTAAGTAACTATGTTTCCTATTTAGAAATTATTTTAATAAAAATGCAAATAAATAGAAACGAGAACATGTGTACAATTCGCACTAAAGAACTGGATTAAAAACAATCTGAAGGTCATTATCCCTCCCAACCTTAATCTAGAACAACCAATACTACTTGCTCTGAATACCCCGATCATGATTGTTAAACAACAAGGGAGAAGACTAAGCTCTTATTCTTACAACAAACTCCTCTTGAATCTCACACATTTCGATGCTATGGTATTATTCCCCAGAAATGCAAGCCTCCTGATCAATTCGTGTGAAGTCTTTTTATTCACTTGCCTACGTCTTTTGGTCATTAATGAGCCACCCACTCATTCAAACTCGCACTTGATTTTTGACCATATTTTATGGGAATATGTTTCCTTGCACCACTTGAGTTCGACCCAAGTTCGCCACTTGGTATCTTATGAAATACCACTTTTCATTCTTCTTTGAGGGTCACCAATCACTCTTTTAACAACTACATTCATATTTTCATTTATTTCTTTTTATTAAATAATATTTAAATGTTTCACAATTGTTTTGATCAGCCTTGATCAACTTGGATAAATTCAATAGTTCAAATGTATAAATAAATAAAGTCTTAATAATTTAAAAATCTAGGATATTACATACACACCCCCTTAAAGTTTAACACCGTCCTCTATGTTACTCAAGGTATAATTGGATATGCATCTAGCATATGACTCTCCAATTTCCAGGTAGCTTCTTTGGGACTAAGGTGCCTCCATTGCACCTTTACTTGTCCGATGGTACAGTTCTGCATAATAAGCTCTCTTCTATCGAGAATTTTCTCTGGTTATACTTGGAATTCTCTTTCGGGTTCCACCTATATCGCATCCCAATCAACCACATGAGTAGCATCACGCACATATTTTTTTAATAAAGAAACGTGAAAAACATTATGTACTTTTATTGAAGCCAAAAGTGTTAGTTTATCAGCTACTAGCCCCACTCCTGTTAACACTTTGAAGGGTCCACAATATCTTGGATCTAACTTAATACAATTTCTGAGTTTCAAAGAACTTTTCCTTGTTTGTAGATTATAAGCAATACTAAAGTTTAATTGGGTATCCAAACCTTTAAACAAAGCTTTCCAAAATGTATATGTGAACTTAGCATCTCTATCAGAAATTACCACTTTAGACACACCAATTTTTCTTCATAAAAATATCAACAATATTTGTAGCTTTATAAGTGGACTTAAGAGGAATAAAATGTGTTTCCTTACTTAATTTATCAACAACAACCATTATAAAATCATTTTGTTTATTATTCTTAGG
>JASDQU010241111.1:15157-26637 GCA_032191745.1 Picea mariana | reverse complement strand
GTCTTACTTTGTGATGGATATACATCCCGAGGATCCTTCCTGTAAGCTTACTCTACGCAAGGTGCCACCCATTAAACTTGCTTTGTGTGAAGTGTTGCCCTATGAGTTTGTTCTGTGTGCGAATTTCCTCTGTAGGAAATATTTTTTGCAAGGAGTTGTTCTTTATAGGTTTTTGTTACCATGGAAAACCTTCCATCCAAAGAAAATCAAATTGTTCTTCAACTGTAAGTACGCTAACTTCTTTTTTTTGTATTTTTGTTATGTCTTTCCTATATCATATCTATATAGTTTTTTCGTAAACTTTGATACTAACATCGAATATCTTTTTTACAGGTCACGTTTAAAACTAAAGGCATACGTGTTCTTTGATGAAGGCAATATACCTGAGGGAATCTTCACACTAGTAAGTGATAAATAATCTTAGGTTAGTCACATAAGTTTAAATCCTCAATTTTTCTTCAGGTTTAACTTAGTAGAATGAACAGGCACTACTAACATTCACTTGTTTTTTTTTTGGTCCAAACCAAATGACTTAAATGACTATGTTCAAATCGAATTTGTGGGCGGTTTTATTCCTACAAGTATGCATTTTTCTTAGGGTTTTACTCTCCCAGAGTCGTTTCTATAAAACTAAACTCAAGATGTATATCTGAGTTAATCAATTCTCTAATTTTTTCTGATTTATAAATCCCGAAAAAAACAACTTAGACACAGATTTTCTAAGTTGGTTTTTCGGGATTTACCATACATATATATTTATGGTATTTATCGGCATAAGTAAATTGTATTTGAACAAAACCCTACAGGTTTTGTATGTCCTTGTGGACTGTTAATACAGACTCAGTTTTTCTTCCCTAATTAAAGTTTCGATTAATGCTTATATATGTATCACATCTTGTAATATTCTTTTATAGATTGTTATTGCACTCTCATTTATAGTATAGAAAACACGTTGTAAAACATTTACAAACTACTATTGTATTTCATTTTTGTATTTTTTTCATTATAAATCTCTGTATCGAATTTGTGGCCAATTTACATGTGGTAATTATTTGTGTATTGTTTTCCATTATAAATTTATGTATCCAGATCATGCCCGATTTACATCTGGTAATTATTTGTGTGTAGGAATGTAAGTAATTCCCTGACTTATTATGCATATACAATTTATCAATATCTCATTAAAAACATAGACTATATACATTCATTTTTTTTTTGACTTCTATGAATTTATATATATAACTGTCTATATGCATAGAACCAATTAAATTCGCTTATCGAGGGTTGAAAACAAACCCTGTCTACTTGCATATAAAATATAAACTATATATACCACAATATATATATGAATGCACAACAAATTACTTACTCTCTATATTCATTAAGTAACTATGTTTCCTATTTAGAAATTATTTTAATAAAAATGCAATTAAATAGAAACGAGAACATGTGTACAATTCGCACTAAAGAACTGGATTCAAAAACAATTTGAAAGTCATTATCCCTCCCAACCTTAATCTAGAACAACCAATACTACTTGCTCTGAATACCCCGATCATGATTGTTAAACAACAAGGGAGAAGACTAAGCTCTTATTCTTACAACAAACTCCTCTAGAATCTCACACATTTCGATGCTATGGTATTATTCCCAGACATGCAAGCCTCCTGATCAATTCGTGTGAAGTCTTTTTATTCACTTGCCTACGTCTTTTGGTCATTAATGAACCACCTACTCATTCAAACTCGCACTTGATTTTTGACCATATTTGCAAGGAATATGTTTCCTTGCACCATTTGAATTCGACCACTTGAGTTCGACCCAAGTTCCTGCCACTTGGTATTTTATGAAATATCATTTTTCATTTTTTTTGTGGGTCACCAATCACTCTTTTAACAACTACATTCATATTTTCATTTTTTTTTATTAAATAATATTTAAATATTTCACAATTGTTTTGATCAGCCTTAATCAATTTAGATAAATTCAATAGTTCAAATGTATAAATAAATAAAGTCTTAATAATTTAAAAATCTAGGATATTACATACACACCCTCTTAAAGTTTAACACAGTCCTCTATGTTACTCAAGGTATAATTGGATATGCATCTAGCATATGACTCTCCAATTTCCAGATAGCTTTCTCAGGACTAAGGTGCCTCCATTGCACCTTTACTTATCTCATGGTACGGTTCTGCATAATAAGCTCTCTTCTATCGAGAATTTTCTCTGGTTACATTTGGAATTCTCCTTCGGGTTCCACCTATATCCCATCCCAATCAACCACATGAGTAGCATCACGCACATATTTTTTTAATAAAGAAACGTGAAAAACATTATGTACTTTTATTGAAGCCAAAAGTGTTAGTTTATAGGCTACTGGCCCCACTCTTGTTAACACTTTGAAGGGTCCACAATATCTTGGAGCTAACTTAATACAATTTCCGAGTTTCAAATAACTTTTCCTTGTCTGTAGATTATAAGCAATACTAAAGTTTAATTGGGTATCCAAACCTTTAAACAAAGCTTTCCAAAATGCATGTGTGAACTTAGCATCTCTATCAGAAATTACCACTTTAGACACACCAATTTTTCTTCATAAAAATATCAACAATATTTGTAGCTTTATAAGTGGACTTAAGAGGAATAAAATGTGTTTCCTTACTTAATTTATCAACAACAACCATTATAAAATCATTTTGTTTATTATTCTTAGGTAAACCTGTTATAAAATCCATACTAATAGCCTCGCATTTCCATTGTGGAATAGGTAGAGGTTGTAGTAAGCTTGTTGGGTGTTTATGCTCATCTTTTACCTATTGACATTCCAAGAATCTTGCCAAAAATTTTGCCACTTTAGTTTTCATGTTTGGCCAATAGAATTCCTTTCTTAGCATGGTAATCATTTTCGGTAACCAAAGTGCCCATAATATGGATTTTTATGCAATTCGTTCAATATTAAAAAAATTATTTCATTTGAATCAGGTATGTAAAATCTATTGTTATACATTAGTAATCCATTTTTTCTTGTTCTAAAATCTTATTTAGAATTTTCTCCTTTTCCTTCCATTATTTTTCATTTTCAAACTTTAGATTTTTCATCCTTTTTCGGAGTCATTCTAATCTTTTCTTCCAAATATGTCTCATAACTACTACTTTGAGTCGTGTAGACTAAATTTTCATTATGACTTAAAGCATTTGCAACTTCATTTTCTTTACCTTTAATATGTTTTATTTCAAAATCATATTCACTTAGGAAAGTTAACCATATAGCTTGTCGAGCATTCATATTTTTCTTATCAAATAGGTATTTTAAACTAATATTATCAGACATCACGAAAAATCTTCTTCCTATAAGATAGTGTCGCCACATCTTAAGGGCATGTATTATAGCAACTAGGTCCAAATCATGAGTAGCATAATTCTTTTCATGTTCTTTAATCTTTCTAGATTCATAAGCTACCACATAATTTGCTTGCATTAAAACCCCTCCTAAACCTTCTTTGCAAGCATCCATACATACAACAAAATCTTTATATGGATCTACAATTTTTGGTATAGGAGCAATCATTAGGAGATGTTTTAATTTATTAAAAATTTCTGGAAACTTTTTTGTCCAATTAAATTTTATTCCCTCCTCTAATGAGGTTATAGAGTATGCAATTTTTGAGAAATATCCAGTAATTCCCATAAAATATCTTACGTTAGTAATGTTTTTGGGAACATGTCATTCCATTATAGATTTGATTTTATTTGAATCGAGAGAAATTCCTTCTTTAGAAATAACATGTCCTAAACACTGTATTTTATCTTTATAAAAGTTACATTTGTTGAGCTTAGCATACAATTCATGTTCTCTTAACACTTGTAAAATTATTCTTAAATGTTCTTCATGTTCTTGTTCATTTTTTGAATATACTAATATATTATCAATGAAAACAATGATAAATTTATCCAAGTATTTACTTAAAATATTATTCATTAAACACATGAACTAGGATGGAATGTTTGTTAAACCAAAATGCATTAATACAAAATCGTAGTCGCCATACCTCATTTTAAAATCCATCTTATGAATATATTCATCTTTTGTCCTAACTTGATGATATCGAGATTGTAAGGCAATTTTAGGAAATATCGTTGCTCCTCGTACTTGATCGAATAGATCATCAATATGAGGTAAATGATATATGTTTTTAATGGTCATCTTATTTATTTTTCGGTAGTCAATACACAGTAGTAAAGTACCATCATTTTTCTTTACAAAAAGTGCAGATGCTCCCCATGGAGACACACTTGGTCAATTGTACTTTTTATCTATTAATTCTTGTAATTGTATATTTAGTTTATTTAGCTATAGGATGTTCATCCTATAAGGAGCCTTAGAGACTGGTACTACTCTAGGTACTATATTTATGGTAAAATATATCTCTTTGTGGATGTAATCCTGGAATTTCTTCCTGTAATACATCTTTAAATTCATTTAAAACAAGAAACTCTGAGATATTGATTTGTTTATTTTATTATGTGTTATTTATTACATGCACAACATATAATTTCATTTGTAATGTTGATATTTCCCGAATAGAAACTATTTTAGGTATTCCCTTTATATTAACAACATTACGAGTATCATTCGTGCATAAAAATGTCTTATTATAACAGTTTAGTATACACTCTATGTTCTTCCAACCAATTCATACCAATCAACAAGTCATAAGACCCCAAAGAAAAAACATTCAAATCAAGATAGGTTTTGAAATCATTCATAAGAAATTCACAATTGCCAACAAATTGAGTTACTTTCCTTTTTGTACCTGTAGCAAGTTGAACTAACCATGACTTTTCAAATTTGGTTTTCTGTAATTTTCACATCTTTACAATTGTAGGTGAAATATAACTTAAACTAGCACCAGGGTCAATCAAAATAGATATTGGTTCATTATTTAGCTTACCTTCTACTTCCACCATAGAAGTTTGATGATCTTCTTGTCTATTTTCCAATGCTACACTCATTTTTGGAATGTTCCTTGCAATTTCTTCAACTATAGAAGCATCACAAACAATATGCAAGTTGTTGTTGTTTTTCTTCATGAGCAAACAATCCTTGTAATAATGTGAGTCACCACACTCCCAACATTTCAAAGGTTCTCTAGGGGCTATATTTTTATTATAAATATGAACTAGGCATTTATCCTTATTCTCATATTGAATAAGGTTTATTAACTTTATAGTTACTCCCTTGATAAATTCGTTGTTTATTTCCAAAATTCTTATTATAATTTTTTTTTCATTTTCCTTTCTGTTCAAATTTATTATGCTTTTTATCTTTTCCAGTTGTTTACATTTTGATTTTGTTCATAACTGAAATTCCCCTTCCTCATTGCTTCTTATAAAGTTCTTGGGTTCTCATATTCAATTCTTTCTTTATAAACAAGAGGTAGATTGCTTATAAATAATTGAATCTTTTTATTTTCCTCAAAAATATAAGGGACATATCACATCAAACTTAATAACTTAGTGCACAAATTTGTCATCGTCATACTTCCTAGTTTTAAATCATGTATTTTGTTTTAAAATATTTCCTAAAAGTTCTCCAAGTTAAATATCGTTCTTTAATATGTTTTGTCTTTTTCATATATTGCCACCACATCAACTTTCCCAATCAAATTGTACATTTTCATTTTCGCCTTTAATTCATTAGAATAATTATGTATTTGGAAGTATTTCTTCATTCCTGAAAGTCATGCTTCAACCTCTTCTCTTGTTGCAATTTCACCATTGAACACAGGGGGTTTTATATTCTTAAATTCCCATGTGATTTCATCACAAGACTTGTATTTATTTTTAGTGTCCAATTGGTTACTATCACTTCTTTCACTAGAATCTTTGTATTTTTGTTTTCTTTTATTATCCAATTTCTCATTAGTAGATTCATTGTTTTCTTACTTTTAGTTTGTATGCTTCATTTCCAATTTCATTAGAGCCAAATTCCTTATTCTTAAGATTTTCATTATCATACAAATTATTTAATAATACCTAATTTAATTCTTCTTGTTCTTTTAGGATGACTTCGTTATCATCTTTCACACTTTTTAATTTTTCTTTTAAATCCTTAACTGTTTGTAACATATTGATTATCGTTTCTACTTTGATTTAGATTTACCCAAATATTTTCTTCATTAAAATTTTCTTGTTCCACATTATCCTCATGTTTGGGAGGAGAATTTCCTTCTCATGACATTGGAAATTGTGTCCTTCTCTATATAGAAATACAACAAGAAAATTTTCCTTTCTCCTTGTGTAATAATAAGTGAGAAGAAAATTCATAAATTTTATGAGTCTACTTTGAAAAAAGAATAAGACTTCGTACTGCTATGATAATTTATATGTAATCTAGTTATTATGTTGAGCCCTCTTAGGTAAAGTGCTAAAACTTCAGCTCTGATACCATTTTGTCACAAACCCTAATTTTTTTATTTTTTTTATAGCATAGATGTACTTTACATGTCTTGAAACATTTGTATGCTACATCTTAGGGTTTCTATAGGTTTATACCTATTGATCATAATAATCAAACCTGTAGTCATTTCTAAATTGTTGAATATTCATTCTTGATACTAAGGATTTACATAGAAAACTTGTCAAATGAATTAAACTTGATAACATTATAAAGCCTTTTTAAAAATGCATCCTAAGTCCTTCAATTAATAATATATATACATATATTTATTGAAATTACATAGTAATCTTATCATTTAAACGTGTTATTATTATAATCCGTAATCCTTCAATTATATATATATCCTTCAAATAGCATAGCCAGTCTTATGAAAATCGTGCATACTATATAAATCTAGAAGGAAATTATGGTATACAAATTTTATTTTTCCTTATTCCAATTTAAACTAAATTAACCCTTAACTCATATGGCATGATTGCACATTAATCAACACTTTAATCAATTTGAATTTACCCATTGCATGTTGCTAAAAGTTGTTTTGATTCATCGTCCTTTGCAAAGGTAAGTGGGAAACACATGACAATGGTTTGGTGAAGTCTTCTCAAGTCTTAAATGGGATGAGACACAGCATGATCTTAGCAGTTTATCCTTAACAAGTGTTTCTCTGATCCATCACCACCTGGAGGTAGTACCAGATCTCGATTTCAACGACAACTTGGGATTCTTATGAGGTTTGTCTGAAACCATAAGGCAAGTCATTCCTCATGCCTGGTTTACTCTTGTTGTGTTTAACAATCTATTTGATGAGTAATGTGATGTGTCTTACTATGTTATGGATATAGAGTGTGAGGAGCCTTCATCTAGGCTTACTTTGCGCAAGATGCCACCCATTAAACTTTTTCTCCATGAAGTGTTTCCCTATGAGTTTGTTCTGCATGTAGATTTCCTTTGTAGGAAATATTGTTTGCAAGGATTCGTTCTTCGTAGGTTTTTGCTACCCTGGAAAAGATTGTATCCGGATAAAATCAAGTTGTTCTTCTACTTTGAGTATGCTAACTTGGTTTTTTTTTGTTATGTCTTTCCTATATCATATCTATATAGTTTTTTCGTAAACTTTGATACTAATATTGAATCTCTTGTTTACAGGTCGAGTTTGAAACTAAAGGCATGCACGTTCTGTGATGAAGGAAGTACACCTAAGGGAATATTCACCCTAGTAAGTGATTAATAATCATAGGTTAGTCGCATAAATTTAAATCCTCAATTTTTCTTGGGGTTTAAATTAGTAGAATCAACAAGCACTACTAACATTCACTTGTTTCTTTTGTCTTTGGGTCCAAACCAAACGACATAAATGACTATGTTCAAATCGAATTCATGGGCGACATTATTCCTATAGGTGTGCATTTTTCTTACAGTTTTACTCTCCTGGAGTCGTTGTTATAAAACTTAACTCAAGATGTATATCTGAGTTACAAAATTCTCTAATTTTTTCCAATTTGGAAAATGGGTTGTAATAATTAATTCGAGCCTGAACAGAAAGTTTATTAGTTGTTGTTTTTGATATTTACCATACTTATATATTTATGGTATTTACCGACATAAGTAAATTGTATTTGACAAAACCCTATGGGTTTCGTATGTCCTTCTGGATTGTTAATACAGACTCCATTTTTCTTCCATAATTAAAGTTTTGATTAATTTTTATATGTATCAGATCTTGTAATATTCTTTTATAGATTGTTATTGCACTCTCGATTTATAGTATAGAAAATTCGTTGTAATGGTGATTACTATCCTTGGTAAAACATGTACAAACTACCATTGTATTTCATTTGTGTATTGTTTTCATTATAAATATTCGTATCAAATTCGTGCCCAATTTATATATTTGTGTGTACGAATGTAATTAATGTCGTGACTTATTATGCATATACAATTTACCAATGTATCATTAAAAACAGAGACGATATACATTCATTTTCTTTTGACTACTATGAGTTTATTTATATAACTATCTATATGAACATAACTAATTAAATTAGCCTATCTAGGGTTGAAAAAAAAACCTATCTACTTGCATATGAAATTTAAATGATATATATCATAATATATATAAATGCACAACAAATTACTTATTTTATATATTCATTACGTAACTTTGTTTCCTATTTAGAAATTCTTTTAGTAAAATTGTAATTAAATAGAAACCAAAACCTGTGTAGAATTCACAATGAAGAAATGGAGGCGACAACAATATGAAGGTCGTTGTTCCTCCCAACCTTAATCCAAAACAGCCAATACTACTTGCTCTGAATACCCCCGAGCCTCATTGTTGAACCACAAGGATGAATACTAAGCTCTTATTCCTACAAAACATCCTCTCAAATCTCACACATTTTGATGATATGGTATTCTTCCCAGTCATGCGAGCCTCCTACTCAATTCATGTGAAGTCTTTTTATTCACTTGCCTAGGTATTTTGGTCATTAATGAGCCACCTTCTCACTCAAACTTGCACTCAATTCATGTGAAGTCTTTTTATTCACTTGCCTAGGTATTTTGGTCATTAATGAGCCACCTTCTCACTCAAACTCGCACTTGAGTTTTGACCAGATTTTATGGGAATATGTTTCCTTGCACCACTTGAGTTTGACCCAAGTTATTACCACTTGGTCTCTTATGAAATGCCACTTGTCATTCCTCCTTGTGGGTCAGCAATCACTCTTTTAACATCTACCTTCAAATTGTCATTGCCTTCTTTTTATTAAATAATATTTAAATATCTTACAATTGTTTTGGCCACCTTTGGTCAACTTAAATAAATTAAATAGTTCAAATGTATAAATAAATAAATTCTTGATAATTTAAAAATCCGAGATATTAGAAAAACTCTTCCCACCAACCATGTTCTATTGGTTGATATATCCTCAACTACAAGGATAGAAAATGGTGAAATGGAAATGGGTATACAATACTAAATGCACATTTGAAAGTTTTTTAGAGAGTCATAAGGATCAATTGGAAGAAAAAGGTTGTTCTCAATAGAAAGGCATTGAATACACGAACACCTTTTCTCAATTACAAAGGTGAACTATGGTTGTCTTGTTATTTCACTTGCTACGCATTTTGTATGTGAGGTACATAAAAAGGATGTCAATAGTGAATTGCTACATGGTGTAATTCAGAGATATTTATACGGATTAACCCTCAATATTTGAAAAATATGGAAGTCTTGTGTGTCATTTGATTAAATCCTTGTATGCTTCGAAACAATTCCCTAGGGCATACTATGAGAATAGGTTCCTTCAAAAATTCGTTTTCAAATATTGTGAATGAAATCACAATATTTATATTTTACAATTGAATATGATATTGATTGTTGCAATACATGTTGATGATTCAGTCATTAGAAGAGGTAGTGTGGATTTTCTGAGTTTGATGAAATAATTAACATATACAAGAGAAATTCTCCACCTTAGTATATTTCATTTATTTTTAGGAATCCATGATTTGTAAATGGATGATGTTATATTTCTTCATTAAACCCAATCAATTAAGAAGGTTTATGATGGTATATTATAATAAATATGATGCACCATATTAGTAGGTGGGAAACTAATATTAGAGAATTAACCCACTCTTACCTATGTTAGCTATTATGGGATCCACCTCATAACTATACTTGTAGAGGTGATTCTCCAAAGGTCAATTGGAAAGGTTGGAAGGAACACTCCTCAAGGAGGAGAGAAAACATGTCGAGAAAGGATGACAGGGCACTACCACAAAGGCACACCTACTTCTAGATGCAACGCACTTCACCAAAAAGGTCGGATGGGGTACATCTCTACCTCAGAGGTTAGGAACAAGTCCCAAGGACCAGGAACTGGTCAAATAAGATAGTTGTTAGGGTTTGGGACCTATTATACATGTTCTTTAGTTAGAATTTGTCCACTTTTGATCAAAACCATTGTATGTTCATATTATTCTATATAAAGGCTTCCTATTCTACTAAATAAAAAGAATGGTTCATTTGCTTGCTCATATCACGAGTTTTGATTTTCTTTCTCTGTGAAATTTATTTACGGAATTCTCTGTAGTATTGCAGATCAAATGGTATCAGAGCACCGATCTAAGGTGTTTCTTCTCCACTAGTCAGAGATTTTAGTGGTAGATCCAGGAAAATTCAGATCCCTTTTTGGGATGCGATAGGGTTGGATTTTGTTTTTGGAGGTAAGGGATATGTTAGGGTTTCTTTCCACCCTCCTCTCTCTCTCCCAGGAAGTGCATTATGGAGACCCCCTCCTCCCCTCAACTCAGGAATATTTCGAGAGGTGCACTAGGGAAAACCCCTCCTCCTCTCAGTTTTGTCATATTTTTCATAGGTGTGCTAGGGAAACCCCCTCCTCCTCTCCACTCAGTTTTTAGTCTAGAGGTGTGCTAGGGGTTTTCCCCTCCTCCTCTCTACATATCAATGGCCTATCATTCATATATGGATAGGAGAAACATTATTTTATGAAGATCATCCCTCTAGGAAGGAAAACTTTAGAGGATGATACCTCTTCTATCAACTCTTCTCCTATCCAAGAGTTGTCCTTGTATCTTCATGACCTTATTAGATTGCAACGTCAAACTCAAACTCCTTTGCAATTGGATACATGCTTCTAACTTCCTAAGTTCTCTAGGAATATAAATGGGGACATTGTGGATTCTTGGATTCAAATTCTCTTTACATACTTCAACACTAATCACGACATCTATAACGAGGAGAAGCTTAATATTTCTAGCTTACAAATGGAATGAGTTTCCCGGGCCTAGTAGGATACTCTACCCATTAGGAACCAACTTATTTGGATTTGCAGGTATCTGCCTCCTCTTCTACTCCTCCTATAAGAACTTGGGAAGAGTTGTGTCAAGCACTATGTAGCAGATTCTATTCTCCCGACTACCTTTAGAATATTCTGTCTTGATGGTTGTAGCTACACAAATTCTTAGGCCATTCCATGTAGAAATAAA
>JASDQU010241111.1:0-15137 GCA_032191745.1 Picea mariana | reverse complement strand
TGCCTCCTCTTCTACTCCTCCTATAAGAACTTGGGAAGAGTTGTGTCAAGCACTATGTAGCAGATTCTATTCTCCCGACTACCTTTAGAATATTCTGTCTTGATGGTTGTAGCTACACAAATTCTTAGGCCATTCCATGTAGAAATAAATTGAAATCTTCATCTAGCTTTGCATCTAGCTTCATTTTCAAGACTCTGAAGAGGTACTCATAGTAAAGTTAAATTTTGGTTTATTGAATTTTTTACGTAGGGAGGTGGATCCATTTTACAGTGGTTCTCTGGATAAGTATTTCTCTTGTTCTCTAGCAGTTAGGCAGAATATAGACCCTCGATTGAAATCCCATCAATATTGTCCTAACTCAAACTCTGTGCACACCTCTATAAAGTCTCCATTTTTTCCTAAATCTTCTAAATAGTGCACATTCCATAAGTCTTCTTTCCATAACATCGTCTATTTTCATTTCCTACAGAATCAGTCTATTGAAAAAACTTTTTTTAACGATACTCATGAGTCCTCATCTTCAAAACCCCTTCTTTCTGAGCCAATATCTTTAGACAATACCACGGTTGTAGACCCCTCTTTTATTTTTATGGATATTGATTCTAATTCTACCTTGACTTCCCCTCTCTTCACCCACAATTTGCAAATCAGGTAGTCTCTTGCTATTTTGATTATTGATAATGGAATCTAGAATAATATAGTAGCTCAAGATTTGGTGAACTAATTAAACTTTCCCACCACCCCTCATCCCTCTCCTTATCAATTAAGGTGATATCATAAGGACGTACCTTGTCTCATGGTAATGCAATGTTGTGTCATCACCTTTTCCATTGGACCCTTCTGTGATTTTGTCCTTCGTGATGTGTCTCTATTGGATTGTGCATATCTTCTTTTGGGCATTCCATACCAGGAACAATGTGATTACATCTATCATGCTCACACCCATGAGTATCACCTCAAACAGGATGGTCGAACTTATGTTATTACCTCTTCATCATTGAAATATCCTCCTTTACTCATTGGACAAGCTATTTTCTGTCAATTAAGCCTCAATAAATCCCTCTCCTTATGCTTTGTATGCCCTATTAAGATAGATCAAACACCCCATTCCATTGCACCTGATATTTTTTTTTTGTCTCTAACTTTTTTGATGTGTTTACTCCTCCAGAAGGCCTTCCACCTCGGCACCCTATTGAGAATTATATCAACCTCATTCATGGTTTTGATCTTCTTAATGCACCTTTGTATTGCTTGGCTCCCCTTCAGGCTGAGGAAATTGAATGTCAACTCCAACCACTTCTCAATGAAGGCCATATCCAACCCAATTGCTCTCTTTATGCCTCCCCCACCTTCATTATTCCCAAAAAGGAGAGTGTTGAGTGGGATTTAGTCACTGATTACTGGGCTCTCAAAAATATTACTATAAAAAAATTCTATCCTCTCCCTCGTATCAAAGACTTGTTTGATTAGCTAAAAAGGGAAAATTATTTTATAAAGATGGACTTGACGGTGGGTTATCACCAAGTGCACATGGTTTTTTCTGACACTTGGAAAACAAATTTGAAAACTATATTTGGGCTCTATGAATGGATGGTGATGCCTTTTGGCCTCACCAGTGCCCCTGCCACTTTCCATAGGCTCATCAATGATATATTTTGTCCTTTGTTGGTCTACATTGTGGTCATTTATTTGGATGAAATTATGGTCTTTCATCGGACTTGGGAGGAGAACTTAAAATATGTATGCACCGTACTCCAATTGTTGAGTACCAATCACCTTCAGGTCAAATAATGCAAGTCCTCCTTTGGCCATACTTTTTTATCTTATTTGAGGTTTATCATCGATCAAGAAGGTGTCTATCATGATGCTTCTAAAGTTCAGTCTACAGCACAATGGTCTGATCCTTAGTGTGTGTTGGACCTTAAACATTTTCTCTATGGCATCAACTTTAATAGGAAATTCATTCCTCACTTCTCTTAGTTTTCCAATCCCCTTCATCATTTGGCCAATTAGTCCACTTTCCTTTGGACTTTGGTGGCTCAGGATCAGTTCTAGTTCCTTAAAGAGGCCCTTTGTTCAACACCCATCCTTTGTTTTCCCAATATTCAACAACCTTTTGAAATTGAGACTAATGCCTCTCAACATGCGATTGGCACAGTTCTTAAACAAGGAGGGAATCCCATTGCTTATCACTCTAATACATAGGATCAATACAAACAACATTATAATACCTACGATAAGGAATTCTACCGGTTGGTTGTAGCCTTAAAAATTGGTGCCATTACATATTTGGTAAGGAGACCATTCATCATATTGATCATCATCATTTGATTTTTATTAATTCCAAGTATAAGATCAAGGATCAACATCACTTGAAATGGGATTTTTATCTACAATAGTTCCACTTGGTCATCAAACATAAGAAATGGGCCACCAACTACATGGTTGATCTCCTTAGTCACCCTCCTTTTCACATACTTCAAATATTGTTTGTCTACTGTGTTTCTTATGAAGATTGGAAGAATTTGTATTCCTATGAACCTTTATTTAGTACCATATGGACTTCCTTATAACAAACTATTTTCATTAATCAGACCCCTTTCCTAGACTACCACATTTAGTATGGGTGATTGTTTAAGTGGACAAGTTATGTGTGCCTACTACTGAAAAGAATTGTGTTTTCATTCGTGAATCCCACACCTCCTCTTATGTCGAGAACTTCAACACATTCAAAACTAGTCAACATATTCAACGTCACTTCTTTCCATGGCCTACTTTACAGCGCCAACTTGAGAAATTTATCCAAGCTTGTACCCTCTGCAGTCAACATAAGTTGGCCAACCACAAGTATGGTTTGCATCATCCCTTACCTATTCTCTCTCATCCCTAGTAATATATCTCTATGGACTTCATCACCAATATTCCCATGACCTTTCATCATCATGATGACATTTGGGTGGTTTTGTGTTGCTTCTCTGAAATGACCATTTTTTCCCTAGCACTAAGACTACTACTATTGCACAAATTGTAGATCTCTTTTTCACTCATCTGTGTACTCATTTCCATATCCCCTCCAATATTATCTATGATTTTGATTCTTGTTTCCTTAGTACATGTTGGAAAACTCTCTAGTCTCTCTTGCAGCGTCACCTCAAATACTCCACTTCTTTCCATCCACAAACGGATGGACAAACCAAATTTATTTACCATATTTTAGTCCATGCATGTCGCATTAAGTTTACCAAATCTAAACAGTGGGATGCCACCCTCCACATTGTCCAACAAAATTATAATAGGGTGGTTCTTGTTTCTAATGGATTCTCCCCTTTTGAAGCTTGATTTGAGTATCAACCTACTTCCCCCTATGATTTTTCTTTACAACTCCAATCTTTTGTTACTCCCTAACAACAAAAAGAGAAAACCTATGCCTAGTCTCATAAACAATCTCACATTTCTAAGGATTTAAAATCTTCCCAACAATGTTGTAATGCATGTCATCATGTGCACATGAAGCCACATTATTTTTCCCCTATTGAAAAGGTTTGGTTTCACATGGAGCACCAACTCTTTCGGTCCCAGCATTATCACAAGCGGAAGCCACTCCGCTACAGTCCTTACATAGTTCTGCAACAAGTTGGAGACAATGCTTATCATCTTGAATTTCCTCCATAGTTGGGTATTCACGACGTCGTAAATTTGAACAATCTCAAATGCGATGAGCCTCCACTCCTAGAATAAGAGGTCACCATCTTGCACCCCTATAATTTGGTTCCATATTTCCAACCACCTCTCCTTCATGACACAATGCTTGATACACACACCACCACTACTCGCACTCAACAAAACCCTTCATTTTTGGTGGTTCACAAGGGTAAAATTTCATCCTGATCTAAATGTCTATCACAATCATCCATGTCTCAGCAATTTTCATAGTTTCTCACCAAAGTCAAGACAATTATGGTCTTAAATAGGGAGAATTTGGGTAGGTTGGAAGCTTCACTCCTCAAGGAGGAGAGAAAACATCTCACGGAAGGCCAACATCATGCTACAACAAAGGTGCACCTCCTTATAGATGCAACACACTTAATAAAAAAGGCTATATGGGGCACATATCTACATGGGAGGTTGGGCACAAGTCATGAGGACCAAGAACTGATCAACTAAGATAGTTGTTAGGGTTTGGCACCTTTTCTAGTTGTTGGTTAGTTATAATTGGTCCACTTTTGATCAAAACCATTATATGGTAATTTTCTTGCTCATATCCTAGGTGCACCCAAGTTGCATCTTTCCTAGGTAGAATCTTTTGGAGTTGTATCTTTCCACTAGACTAACACTTCCTTGATGGTGCACCCACGGAGGCGATGCCCTCATTGCTCCAAGACTGCGTGTGGCTGGAACCAAATTGAACCTTCTTCATACAACTTAGGGAGACTTGTTTGAGTTTGGAGCTTATTTACAATCACTTTCATTAATCATGATACACAAAAAACAAGATGGATCATAGATGATTGGGTAGATCTAGCTAGTAGCCCATAAGTCCCATGCACTTTAGAATTGTATAAGGACCATAAAATTTGGGGAAGAGTTTTAATAGTTTTGAGCTTTGAGTGAAGTATTCTTATAAGGTTGAAGATGAAGAAACACCTAGTCCCATTCAAATAATTGGCATTCATAACAACCATGATCCGGTTGTTTCTTCTTGTGATCCAAAGCCATGACCAAATTTTATTTGAGGGTATGAAGAATGGCCTCTTGAACTGTAAGATTGTTTTCAACATCCTTAACCTTGGATACACCTAGAATGTATGAGAGAATCAATGACAGATCTTTTCTATAGACTGCTTCAAAAGGAGTCATGTAAGTGGCAGTATGGTAAGATGTGTTATACCACCATTCAACTAGGGGTAACCATTGAGCCCATTGATTTTGTTTATTGTATGAAAAAAAATACAAATATGTTTCCAAACACTTGTTGACAACTTCAATTTGTCCATTAGTTCAAATATGATAGGTGCTGGTTAGATGGAATTGGGTTCCCTAGAGCCTTAACAATTGTTTCCAAAAATTGTTGGTGAAAGTGGGGTCTTTGTCAAAGTTAATAGAATGAGGCATGCCATAGATTTTGAATATATTATACATAAAAAAATGAGTCATTGTGGATGTGGTGAATGGGTGTTGAATAACACATAAACAACCATATTTTGAAAGATGATATACTACCATTATGATGACTCTAGTATTGCCCGATTTAGGTAATCCAACAATGAAATCCATGGAAATATCCCTCCAATTAGCAAACGAAACTAAGAGTGGTTGGAGTGTGCCTAGATCTTTGACTTTTTCTCCCTTATTGTGTTGACAAGTATCACATTCATCCAAAAATATGGGGATGTTCTATTTCATACCTTCCTAAAAAAGGAATGTTTGACCTAGTCATAGGTTTTGTTAAACCTTGAATTCCCAAGTACAGGTGAAGCATGAAATCAAAGATGACTATGGATTAAGGTTCAATTGTTTTCTTAAATAAAAGTGACCTTTATAGAAAATATCTTCATTGTGCCAAGAGTACCCTAGGGAAGCTTGAGGATCTTGTTGCAATTTTTGGATCAAGCTAGAAAGTTTGGAGTCTTGTAACCATTATTGGAAAACAACTTGAATATAGTCTACTATAATTAATGAGAGGGAAAAGAGGGACCCTTTTATGCAAACCGCCACCACCTTCGAGGCTAGTGTGACCTCACAGTCTAAGGATCGTTCATAGTAGGGAGATGAATAAACTCTTGGGCTCTTGATGAACCCTCGAATTCCTTCTCCATGGACCTTTTCACCTTTCCCTATGCACAAAATCATGTTCGCGAGGGTATTAACACTCCAACGGAGTCTTCTAAGTGACCTCAGGCCAAAACCGTGGGCTAGTTTTCAACTTAGCAAAGAATTCGAGACTTCGAAGCTCCAGGCTCCGAGTGCTCCAACAACAATCCAAGACGTTCTCTCGAACATCGAATTCATGGAAAATCAAACAAAGGGAGAGATCGAAGTTCCTCATTATGTGCCACAATCGATGGTACACAGGGGTTTTGGAACTATGGGCTTCAGGAGTCCTGACCCGACAACTACACAAATCATCCAAATGTCAAAATTGTGAATCTTTGAAGGGCTCCTAAATCAATGGCCCACACCTTCTCTAGTAACCAATGGCTATGATCCTCTCTGGGAATCCATGCTTCGAGAGTTTTGAGGGGTCAACACACACAACTCTTCAAATTGTCAAACTCTGAAATGGTGAATGACGATCAATGGTCCACGTATCCTATGGAATGGGCATCCTATATTTTCTCCAGGCTTTAGCCCTTCAGAAGTATTCAACCCAAAAAAACTCACTCTCAATTTCCTCCGGAGTACCAGATCTTTGGACTCCGGTATCAACTGACAGGTGCCTCTTTACACCAACAGCTAGGATCCATTCCAGGCTTCAGAACTTCAAGAGTTATGCAAACTTTTTCTATCACACTCTAACTCTACTGGATAGTCGAACTTATGAACTTTGATGGATATGTGGACACATGTCCTCACAAATGGATGGTCCAGATTCAATTCGTATCTCAATACTTTTTGAAATCTATCTCCTCCACGACACTTACACGAAAACCTTTGAATACACGAAGTCAAAAGGACTTTAAGTGTTAACACTCGTGCTACTTTCCTGAATCTGGCGATGAGACGTTTTCAACACTTTTCTAACTGTTGTCCCTATTCACACCTTGCACGGGTCTTCCCTTTGGGATTTAATACTCAGAAGAGTATATTTGCACTCATTGCACTTACTCACGAAGTTTCATGTTATCTCTTTTGAGCTACTGATTCTAAAATGAATCTTCCTTTGCACACCTTGCATGGCTACTATGCACTCCTTACACCAGTGCTTCAGAAGAGAAACAATTGAAACTTATAGAACACTACATGTTCATTCAATTAACCATGAGATCCACACATAGGCATATAAAATACAGAAATCAAATAACACAACATTACCCAATTAATAAAAATAAAACATGTACAAAGATCTTAAAGCAATCCTCCTCTATTATATTCCTTCAACAAAGCATTTACAAAGATTTCTTGCAGTTGTTCAGCAATTATTCAAAAATCAAAATACAATATTCTTCAGCAGGAAAATAACAATTCTCAGCGACAAATTACAATAAACCCTACCAACCTCTTTTGGGCATAGATTACACATACGTATACACGGAGGGGCTTCTTGAGCCTTCCTACTGACTACTCTAGTGCTATCATATCATAATCAAAAAATTCTACCACTAAAGCTTATTACAATTAAATGAGCATTTACACAATAGAAACAAGTCGATGCTCAATATCTATACAATTCTACAGCTTATTAAGGTGATTACAATCTCCTGCAATATCATACAATAACTCAAGCCTCAAAACATTAAAATCCCTTTAATTACAATTCTTTCAAAATATTAAGATGACTCACTCTCCTTGGGATCCAAAAAATTTTGAATGCATGCACTGGATGTTGATTTATCCTCCAATTGCCTCATTGAACAATGATGATGTTGTTCCTTCATCATACTCCTATGAATAAAAATATTCATGGAATGTTGTCCATGAGCTCTTGCATTGTTTTTCCATGATTCTTGATATCATTTTCAGTTATCCAACTTGTATCTTCTGCTGGATGGTCTTTCCACTTAACCAGATATTCATAATAAATTTTCTTTCTGGTCTTCTTGGAAATCTTCTAATCTAAAATATGCTCTATTCGTGGATTCTCTACTATGGGCATTTTTTGCTACCATTGAATCTCCTCCTGACCATCTGTCCCTTCTATATAATCCATCCTCTAGGGGTACAGGTCTGCTACATTGAATATTGGTGATATTCCAATGTCCTCTGGAAATTCAATTTCATAATCATTTGCAGCAAATTTTCTGATAATCTTACAGGGTCCTATATTCTTCATCTTTAGCTTATTGTATTTCCCTTTCTTAAATATTTCCTTAAATGTGCCAAAACCTGATCTCCAACCTCAAAATTTATCTCTCTTCTTCTCTGGTCTATTTTTCTCTTGTACCTTTGGCTACTATTATGTAGTTGTCCCTTAATATGATCATGCAACTTATATATCTCTACAGCAAAGTCCTCTACTCCTGTGCTTCGGAGCTCATATCATCCTAAATCTCTCAACTCTGAAATTTGTCTTGGATGCATTCGATACACTATCTGGAATGAGCTTTTACCAGTGCTCCTATTCGGTGAGTCATTACATGAAAACTTTACTTGGGGAATAATTTGATCCCACTGACTGTTATTCTCGTTGACTAAACTTCTTAACATGTTCCATAAAATTTTATTCACCACCTCAGTCTTTCCATCCATATGAGGATGATATGATGAACTGAAAGACAAAATTTTCCCCATATTCTTCCACAATGTCCTCCAAAAGTGTCCTACAAATTTGGTATCTCTGTCTAAAACTATGCTCCTTGGAAATCCATGTAATCTTACAATTTCCTTGAAAAACTAATTTTCTATGTGAGTAGCATCATTGGTTTTGTGACACGGTATGAAATGTGCAATCTTCAAAAAAAATTCAACCACTACGAAGATCGAATCATTTCCTCTCTGGGTTCTTGGCAATCCCATAAAAAAATCCATACTTATAGCATCCCATGGCCCATATGGAATAGGAAATGGTTGATACAATATGATGTTGTGTTGCTTTCCCTTGACATATTGGAAGATTATGCATCTATCTACAAATTTATTCACATCAGACCTCATTCCTCGCCAAAAATATGAAGAATTCAAATGCGCATATGTTTTATCATGGCCAAAGTGTCTAGCCAAACCTCCATGGTGATTCTCCTTCAACAAGTTATCTCTCATTGAGCATTTCAGGATACACAATCAGATTCATTTAAACAACAGTCTTCCTTCAATAAAATATTCCATCCACTGAATTATGTCACTTAGGAAATGGTTCTCACATGATTCATAAGATTCTTTGAAGTTTGGATCTTCCTGATACATCTCCTTGAGGTGTTGAAACTCCAATGTCTCCACTTGAAATTCCTGCAAGAACAAACATCTCCTTCTCAAAGAATCTACAACTTTTTTAGCGCTCCCATTAATATGTTTAATAACAAAAGTAAAATTTTGCATGAATTCTACCCATTTGGCATGTCTCTAGTTCAATTTCTCTTGTCTAGTTATAAACTGCAATGCAAGATTATTAGTATATAAAGAAAACTCTTTTGGAATAAGACAATGTCTCCATTTTTTCAAATCTTGAATCTCAACATAAAATTCCTTATCATATGCGAAATACTTCCTCTTAACATCATTCAATTTCTCACTGAAATAAGCAACATGCTTATTGTCTTGACTTAAAACTGTGTCAATGGCTACTCCAATAGCATCACATTTAACCTGAAAAGTCTTCTTAAAATCTGGCAGAACTAAAATAGGTTGTTCTGTCATCTTTACTTTTAACACTTAAGATCCCTTATTAGTCTCTTATGTCCAATTAAAATATTTGTGCTCTTTCTTTATGAGGACCAATATAGGTGCTCAAATACTACTGAAATTCCTAACAAATTTCCTATAAAAACTCACCAATCCATGAAAGCGTGTTACTTCGAACACACTTCTTGGAGAAGGCCAATATCGTATTTCCCTCACCTTTTCTGGATCCATATTCAATTCATTTGAAGAGATTACAAACCCCAAATATACAATTTTTGTTTTCATAAAAGAACATTTCTTCAAATTCACTAATAACTTCTCTTGATGCAACCTCCTCAACACCATCTCCAAATGTCTTAAGTGCTCCTCTTCATTCCTATTGAATATTAGAATGTCATCTAAATAAACAATTACAAACTTACCAATAACATATTTGAGTACTTCATTCATCAACCTCATAAATGTACTCGGTGAATTTGTTAAGCCAAACGGCATAACCAATCACTCATACAATCCTTCATTTTTCTTGAATGATTTCTTCCATTCATCTCCTTCTCTCATCCTTATCTGATGATAACCACTCTTCAATTCTATCTTGGAAAAATAACTATCTCCACTCAAGCAATCCATTACATCATCCACTCTTGGTAAAGGAAATCTATACATCATGGTTATCTTGTTGATGGCTCTTGAGTGTGTGCACATTCTCCATCCTCCATATTTCTTTGGATTCAACATAGTTGGTACAACACACGAGCTCAAACTTTCCCTGATCAAACTCTAGTCCAAAAACTCTTGAAATTGATTCTTGACCTCTTCATTCTCTTGAGGTGTCAACATGTATGCTTCTTTATTTGAAAAACTTGCTCCTGGAATAAGGTCAATATCGTGACTAATACTCCTGATGGGTGGTAAAGAGTGAGGTAATTCATCCACCACAATATCAGTGAACTAATCCAATAACTCCTAGATTTCTTCAAGGAAATCATTCATATATGGGCTTGTGAGAATGACTCTTGGTTTACCTACAACAACAAACTATAGTTCCTATTCTTTCTTGACTTATTTAAGAGTTCCTTCCCACTCATGATAAGTATACTTGGAATAGCTTCCTCTTTGACTCCTTTACCTTCTATTGGCAACAACATATTCTTACACCCATTATTCTCCAGGGTATAAGTGTGCTTCCTTCCATCATGTATGACATTCATGTCATATTGCCACAGTCTTCCCAACAGAACATGACAAACATCCATAAGTATAACATCACATAGAACTTAATATTTATAACCACCTATCTTAAACTCAACCTTACATTTTCGACTTACCATGACTTGATGTCCTTTCTGCAACAATGACACCTTGTATGAATTCATATGTGTATTTTTCTCCAGCTTCATCTTTTCCACCATCTCTGTGGATACCAAAATATAAGTGCTTCCACTTTCTATGATTACCTTTCATACCCTATCTATGGTCTTGAAAGTAGTTCTAAACAAATTGTTCCTATGGGATGGTTCTCTTGCCTCTTTCTCTGGCTTCATGAGTACTTTCCTCATCATCATTGTTATTCCTTTTTATGTTTCTTTTTCCTTCATCTATGTCTCCAGATTCTTGTTCTACGCTTTAGAAATGTGATCTCCTCCACCTCCTGTGTTCTTCCTTTTGGGAAATTCCCAAGACATATGTCATGTTTTTTCCACATGCATAAGACTTCACTTGTCCTCCTCTACCTCTTCCTCTTCCTCTAGGAAAAGAGTTTCTTCCTCCATAGTGTCCTCCTCTAGAACTTCCTCCTCTCTCTATCTGACTATGATATTTTCCATCTTCTGCTCTGGGATTCTGGAACTTTTCTCTGACAATGGCTCTTCCTCTATTAGGACTCTTTCCTTTGTTTCATTGAATCTTCTTCATTTCCAACTTTTCCTCTGCTTTCAGGGCTACCTGATAAGCATATTCCACAATTCTCATTGTCATCATGTTAATCTCATCCTGTATTTCATATCTCATGCCATTAATGTACCTGGAAACCTTTTCTTCCTCATTTTCCCTATGAGCTTCTCTTATGTTCATCTTGTAAAACTCTTTGATGTACTCTTTCACAGACAAACATTTATGTCTCAAATTATGTAGCTTTCTGAACAGATTTACTTGATAATCCTTGGGTATGAACTTATCCTTTAATTTAGTTACCATTCTATCCAAACTCTTGATTTTGGTCTTACCTTTGCATCTTCTGTCAGCTTGCAATTCATCCCACCATAATGTTGCATGTCCTTTCAACCTGGTCACTGCACTCCTTGCATCAGTGCTTCAGAAGAGAAACAATTGAAACTTATAGAACACTACATGTTCATTCAATTAACCATGAAATGCACACACGAGCATATAAAACATAGAAAGAAAATAACACAACATTACCCAATTACTCAAAAGAAAACATGTACAGAGATCTAAAATCAATCCTCCTCTATTATATTCCTTCAGCAAAGAATGCACAAAGAGTTCTTGTAGCTCTTCAACAATTCTTCAACAAAAAAATATAATCTTCAGCAATTCTTCAACAAAAAAATACAACTGTCAGCAACAAAATAACAATTCTCAACAGAAAATTACAATAAACTCCACCATCCTCTTTTGGGAATAGATTACACATACTTATATATGGAGGGGCTTCTCGAGACTTCGTACCAAATAATCTAGTGATATAATATCATAATCAAAGCATTCTACCACTAAATATTATTACAATTACATGAGCATTTACAAAATAAATACGAGTCGATGCTCAATATATGTACAATCCTATAACTTATTAAGGTGATTATAATCCCCTATGATCTCATACAATGGATGAAGCCTCAAAACATTAAAATCCATTTAATTACAATTCTTTCAAAATATTAAGATGACACGCTCTCCTTGGGATCCAAAACATTTTGAACGTGCACGTTGGATGTTGAGTTGTCCTCCACTTGCCTCATTGAACATTGATGATGATACTCCTGCATCACCCTTCTTCTTCATATTGCCTTGAAAGCATGTCGACAACCACATTTTATTTACCCTTATTGTATATTATATCATAATCATATCCAAACAACTTGGTCACCAATTTTTGATGAAATTATTTGTTCTAGAAAATACTTGAGGCTACAATGATTGATTTTAATTTGGGAGTGTTTCCCCAATAGATGAGGATCCAACAGATCCACTACATACATAATATTCAAAATTTCCTTTTCATAGGTGGATTGGCCCAAATGTGGCTATGATTGTTGTTTTCTAGTTAAATCAATAGTTATACCATCTTGGATGAGGACTCCCCCAATTCCTTTCCCTGATGCATGACATTCCAGGACAAAAGTCTTGGTGAAATTGGGTAGTCCCATGACATAGGTTGTGAACATAGCATATTTCAAGGCTTTGAAGTATTGATAAACTATTGGAGTCAAAATAACAGTATTTTTTTTAAGGAGAGGAGTGAGAGGAGCTACATTTTTCCATAAATATGAACAAACTTGTCACAATAGCCCGCCAAACACAAGAAGCCATGAAAAAAATTAATATTTTTAAGGTGAGTTCAATCCTTTATAGATTTAATTTTCTTAGGATACACCCACACATCATCCTTTCCTACAATATGACCCAGGTACTCAACTTCAAAGTTGCCAAAAGAACATTTAGATTGTTTGAGAAAAAGTTTTTTCTTAGACAATAGATGGAGAGCTAAATCCACATGGGCAAGATAAGATTTCCATGTTTTACTATAGATGAGGATATCATCAAATACATCTAAGACAAAATGATGGAGGAAAGAATGGAAGACATGATTAATGAGACTTTGAAAAAGTTAAGGGGGCATTACACAAGCTGAAAGGCATGACCAATAACTCATAGTGACCCTCATGACTTCTAAAGGAAGTTTTGGGGATGTATTCCTTTTTCATGCATATCTAGTGGTAGCCAGAATGAAGATCAAGTTTTGTAAAGTATTGGGCACCACTCAATTCATCAACATGATAATCAATGATATGAATGGGAAATTTTTCTTTGATTGTCAGTTTGTTGAGAGCATGCAAATTAGGACACATGTAGGGTGAAATCACGAAGGTGGGTTACACTTTCGTGACAATCGGGTCTCCAAATTTTCGAAAAACATATTTTCGGCCGAACTAAATAACTTTTTCGGCTGAAAGATATTATTTTCGGCCGAACTATTGTTCGGCCGAAAAAATAAACGTCAAATCGAACGGAGCCATAGCCGGGCCCTCGATTTGCTTGTAGAAATTTGGTCGGTCGGATATTTTATTTCCGGCAACATTTTTTCGGCCGAACTATCTTTCGGCCGAAAGATTGTTCGGTCGAACAATGTTTCAGCCGAAAAGTAGTTCGGCCAAAAAATGTTTTATATAATTGCCGCACATCGAGTGTAATCGGTTAGAAACATTTTTGGTTGAGGCTATTTGCAGAGAGCTCTATGTCGCCGAGTCTGTGTTTGGAGAGAGCTCTGTGTCGCCGAGTCTGTGTGGCCGAGGTGTGTCACTGAGGTGTTTCACGGTCACGGGAGCATTATCGTGTGGTCGCGGGAGCATTTTCGAGTAACAGTTGGTCGCGGGAGCGCGGAAGAAATTTGGAGGTATGTAACAGTTGTGTTTGCGTGTTTGTTTGCGTTTCTATACAGTTTTCGAACAGTTTGCGTGTTTATATGCGTTTATATATTTTCTATACAGTTTATACAGTTTGCGTGTTTATATATTTTCTATACAGTTTGCGTGTTTATATGTTTTCTATACAGTTTATACAGTTTGCATTTATATATTTTCTATACAGTTTATACAGTTTGCGTTTATATATTTTCTATACAGTTTATATTTTCTATATAGTCTATATAGTTTATACAGTTTGTGTTTCCATAAAGTTTGCGTGTTTATATGCGTTTATATATTTTCTATACAGTTTATATGCGTGTTTGTTTGCGTTTCTATACAGTTTGCGAACAGTTTTTTTGCGTTTCTATACAGTTTTCGAACAGTTTGTTTGAGTTTCTATACAGTTTGCGAACAGTTTATATGCGTTTGCGTACAGTTTATGTTGCGTTTGCGTACAGTTTGCGAACAGTTTATATGCGTTTATATACAGTTGTTATATATGTTTATACAGTTGTTATATATGTTTATACAGTTGTTATACAGTTGTGTTTATATGTTTATATATTGCACAGTTGTTCCACGCATATACAGTTGTATATGCGTTTGTATATGTTTATATATTGCACAGTTATATGTTGCACAGTTATATGTTGCAGAGTATATGTTTATATGTTGCACAGTTATATATTGCACAGTTATATGCGTTTGTATATGTTTATATATTGCACAGTTATATGTGTTTATATATTGCACAATTGTATGTGTTTATATATTGCACAGTTATATTGCGTTTGTATATTGCACAGTTATATTGCGCTTGTATATTGCACAGTTATATTGCGTTTGTATATTGCACAGTTATATTGCGTTTGTATATTGTACAGTTATATTGCGTTTGTATATGTATGTTGCACTGTGCAGTATATGTATGTTCCACTGTGCAATATATGTATATTGCATAGTGCAACATACATCTATTGGAATGATAAA
>JASDQU010241110.1:58713-76000 GCA_032191745.1 Picea mariana | reverse complement strand
CTATTCATTTAAGATTGTTTCAATGCACCCTCATGGGGGTTGCAACAAAATGGTATATAGAGCTACCAGGGGGGGCAGACGAGAATTTTAATAAGATGGTTCTAGTTTTCCTCAACCACTTCCAATTGTTGCTTCGTTACAACACTGACATAGAACTGTTGTTGACCCTCCGCCAGGACAAAGCCACTCATATCTCAGATCACATCCAAGAGTTGAGCAGAAGGAAGAGGTTGATCAAAGTCTACATTCCTTAAGAGTTCCTATTGGAATGATTTCTTAACTCTTTACTGCCTTATATTTTGAAGGATGTTTCTACATCTGGGGTAACATCTGAAGAGGAAATGATTTTTAAATCCCAACAGTTAGATCTCATATATGCTCATTCTGGGATGTTATTTGAGATTCTTCCTGACACACCAAGGTCAAACTATGACCCTAGACAAAAGTCCAGGCCTCATGTCGATGGAATTATAGTCTCCTAAAATGTTAAATATACAGACTTGGTGAAAATTTAGTTGAAAGAGTTGTCTCAAAGCCATTCTATAGGAGGGCAGGCTCTGTCTATGCCCTCCACTCCCACTCAGTCGACAAATGTACATTCTATGCAATTTTCGACCAAACTGAATGGTAACCAACAAACATGAGGGAATAAAAGGAAAGGACATTGTAATTGTTGATATTATGGTAGCTGCGGGAGGTATTTACCTCCACATGTAAACCTAACGAGAATAGAATATTCTTGGAAGCAATAAGAAACCCTAATTAGTTGGCTAATAACCCTAGAATACAAGCCGACTCAAGAGGATAATTTGTATTAGGTTATTAGCCTCCAAGAGAAGAAGTTGACTAAAGAAAATATTATATACTAAGTAAATAGGCACCCAGAATGAGAAGTCGGCCCAGATAGTTTTCCAGTTTTAGTATAAATATAGGAGGCCAATCTTCATTCTAGCAGGAATTCTCAGAACTGTATTAACACACTTGTGCGCACTGTAGTTGGGTAGTTTTGTGTGCAAGTTCTAGAAAAGATATTGTCACCAGTCTATAGTCTCGATCTTCCTTAGGTTTAGAATTTTTGATAAGCTTTTGTTATTCTTTCTTGGTGTGTTATCCTTGGAGAGAGGTGCGTTATCATGTTTGGCTATCTATCCTAGGGTTTTCTTCCAGAATGATTCTTTTTCAAGGTTAAGGTGCTCGAGGGTGGCTTATGCCTATGGTTGGGTGACAATAGTGATATTTTCTATGGTTAAACGAGCACATCCATTATATTCTAATAGGTTATGGGCCCACACCTCCTTCATTCAGTCTAACCACTGGAAGGGACCATAACCATAAGGATACTAAGCTCGTTGAAGAACTACTGCTAGGGTTTCTAGCATAAGCAGTTACTAAAGCACAGTCACTAGGGTTACTAGCAGGTGTAGTTGCAAAAACCCTAATCCTCTCATTGAGGAACCTTAAGTGAAGGGATTGACCTAATTTCCAGATAGACTAGTGCACCCTAGCCTAGCACATCTCCTGGTACTCTTAGCAAGACAAGATGTCAAGTTTGAGTTTTTGGTCAAATCTAGGGTTGACCAAGTCAAAGCAACCATGACTTACTCTATCAAGTCAGAAAACAAGTTAGATGGGGCTTCCAAATTCAGAGCATGGAAGACAAGGATTGATCTCATTCTTGCCAATAATAAAGTGTTGGATATCATGAAAGGAAAGATTGTTGAACCATATTTTGAAAAAGGAAAAGAAAAGGAACTACAGAACGTTGCATTTATGGAGAAGTTCAAAGACAATGACATCAATTCCATGAGTATCATAGTGGATTATATAACATACCACATGATACCCTACATCTCCCATATTGATTCGTCTAAGAAGATGTATGATTCCCTAACAAACCTCTTCACAGAAACATTGGACAAGTAATGAGGTTGAAGAAGGAGCTCTGTGACATGAACATGAATGATGATGATATCATAACATCATACTTTGTGAGAATATATCTGTTAAGATAGAAACTACAAGCTATTGAAGAGATAATTTCAAAGAAGGAATTGGTAAACATAGTACTCAATGGTTTTCCCAAGACATGGGATGTATTTTCCGCAAGCATGAGCACAAGGAATGAGTATCCTACATTTGAATAACTTTGGAATTGATGTGCACAAGAAGAATCAAGGATCAGTGAAAAAGAGAAACCCCAAAAGAAGTATGATGATAAAGCCTTCACAACAAGGTTCAAGGATTTCAGGAATAAAAAAAAAATTGGCTCTAGGAAGAAACCAAATCAAGAGAAAGATATGTCAAGAATACAATGCTTCAAATGTTGAAAGTATGGTCACTACAAGAATCATTGTCCCGTGTTAATAAAAAAGAAGGAATCACACGAAGCATCAATTGAAAAAGTAAGGGAACCCTCAAAGAAAATCAAGCAGGACAAAACATACTTCTTCTTCTAAGACAAGGTAACAATACTCTTCATAGTTCTTGTACATACCATGTTTTCTGTACATATCTTGCATATCTATTTCCTAGATGATAATATGTTCAAAGAGAAACTATACCTATGGAAGAAAAACAAGATAAGGATTGCTATCACAATGACTATAAGTCAAGCAATACACATGAAAGGATGAAGTACATAAGTAACAACTGCAATATAAGCCAAAATCAAAATCAATCTTGAAGAAACCTAGAAAAAGTAAAAGACAAAAATAAGTCAGAAATCAAGAGGGAATTGGAAAAAGACTTATGACACTTTGCAAAAGGAAATAAGGATGCAGACGGAAGCATGCACTCTCTTAGTTGGAGGGATCTGATTACAGAATTCCAAAAGATGAACATGCACTCATGCATGAAGCACGGATTAGAAGGGAGCTAATCCTAAATAATATAATCCACAGAAGATGATGAAGTATCTATCCATGTTCCCATCAATGGTAGCAACCATGAAGATCAACACATGTTCATTTTGACTTTAGAAGAAGTCTTCTTCGAAAAGAAGCCTTAAATTATCCCTGGTTGTTCATCCACATCCATGATTCTATTATGAAAGGAAGAAGTCGAAATGTTCAGGGCATGGAATCTATAGAAAATCTCCATGGACCCAAGAGCTAATGGAAAACATAAGGAAGAACATGAAGATTCCAAAAGAGAAAGAAAATATAGAACAACCAGTCATTGTATCGAGAATCACAAGACTACCAGCCTAACCTAAACTCAATAAAAGAAATCAAACAAAGGAAATGAAATTTGTGATGAAGAACAGTGTATAGAAGACTATGATGATTGCATGTTCCAGTAAACTAGACATACCTCTACATGAGCCATTATATCATCCACAATATCCATGGGTTGGAGTTTACATCAAATGAATGCAAAGAATGTTCTCCAAAATAATTGAACAAAGAACGTGTGTATAAAAACCTCAAGGCTTTGAGGTATACCAGGAAGAGACTCTTGTATGCAGATAGAAGAAGGTTTTTTGTGGATTCAAACAACTTGGTGCAGAGCCTCCAATGCACAACAAAAGCATGGTGAAAAACCTTCTATAACAAAGATACTATATCAAAATGGTTTCTCAGAAATAAAGGATGATGGATTGCCAATCCATGACAAATATATCATGATGACAGAAGAATCACCACTTGGATATGTTCCAAGTTTGACCCTTGCCACGATGTTATGAGCTAGTAGGAAACAAAAGAGATGAATTCAACTATGATGATTGGAGAAATATGAAGCCTTCAAAAAACCAGTGTTCCAGAAAGACTGAAGTACATTGAGATCAAGAATTACATTCTCCGTGATGAAGTCCAGAAAGGAGAAGTGGTTCTCCAATATATATCTCCACAGATGAGCAGATAAGAAGGCATTTTGGTAAAGCCTCTTTTCAAGATGAAAGAGTTTGTGTACTCAAGCTGGAGCTCGTGGAGATGACTTCCTTATTGAAAAAGGAAGAGATGACTCCCAGGTTGGGAGGGAGAACTAATGTGTTATTGATTTATGGAAAGTCATTTTTTAGTTCGAAAAATGGTCCAATATGAGCATTTCCTTTCTAGTTCAAAAAGTGGTTTGAGATTTCTGACGGACATACATTTTGCAGTTTGGAAAATGGTCCAGATTGAATGCTCATTTTCGTAATGAAAATGTTTCGATGGATTGCTGATGTACCATAGACAATGATTCTCCTTGTGGTTAACATAGGGAATGGTCTAGGATAGTCTATGTTCTTGACGGTCACTCTCAATAATGGTCAAGAAGACTAGCCTGCCTTGCCAGACAATCATTCTTTCGAAGCTCACAGTTGTGAGTAGTTTCGAAGAATGGTCTATTTTGGAGGTTGGTGTAGGACAAATTTTCCTTAGGAAATGGTCCGGACAGTAATTCCCTAGGGAATATTCATTATCTCCAGGTTGCACTTTGTTTAGTGTCGGAGGAATGGTCCAGGTTCAGCAATCAGGGACAGGGATTTCCTAGAGAAGATTTATTCTCTTCAGGTTGCACTTTGTTTAGTGCCAGAGGAATGGCCCAGATAAGTGAATGGTCCAGGCTCAGAAATTGGGACAGTTACTCTTCCTTTCTTGAGAAGAATAGTCTAGATAGCTCATTGTCGATGTTTTAATTTCTTAGGTCAGATGCTCTTCCAAATCTCATAGATGTGAGTGGAAGAATGGTCCAAATGATTCAGTTTATATATCATAACAATATTTTATATGCAGGTTGATGATATGATTGTTATGGATAATGTATGTATCTAGATAGTAGATGTATACTACTATAGTGGATGTGTTCCACTGATTGTGACTATATGTCACTAATAAATTATCTGTGTGCTACTTGGTGTGGCAGTGTACCATTGGATTTTAGTTGTGTAACACTATGGATAGACTCATTTGTGTTCTATTGAATGACATTGTTTTGATCGCCTTGAAGACTATCAGTAGTGTTGGAAATGATTATCAACTAGATGGATGATCAATGGATAAAGATTTTCCAGACGGAAAATGGTTCAGAACATTTATTCTTCTAGGACATATGTTTGAATTAGAAGAATGGATCTTGTGTCACTCTGTGGAGTGAGTGAATTATCCAACATCATGTATGATTACTCAGATGGATGATGGTTCTGAGAGATGATGCAACTGATGACATTGATAGTGATGATGGTGCTCATGATCTAATCATGAGATAGTCTATACGACTATGTTGATGCTGCCAGGTGAATGGTATGTTTTTTCTCAAGACCATTACCTTTAATACCTCCCTAGCTAGGAGGGAGTGTTGATATTATGGTATATGTGGGAGGTATTTACCTCCACATGTAAACCTGACGAGAATAGAATATTCTGGGAAGCAAGAAGAAACCCTAATTACTTGGCTAATAACCCTAGAATACAAGTCGGCTCAAGAGGATAATTTGTATTAGTTTATTAGCCTCCAAGAGAAGAAGTCAGCTAAAGGAAATATTATATACTATGTAATTAGGCACCCAGAATGAGAATTTGGCCCAAACAGTCTGCTAGTTTTAGTATAAATATAGGAGGCCAATCTTCATTCTGGCAGGCATTCTCAGAACTGCAATAACACACTTGTGCGCACTGCAGTTGGGTAGTTTTGTGCACAAGTTCTAGAGAAATTTTGTCTGCCAGTCTATAGTCTCGGTCTTCTTTGGGTTTGGACTTTCTGATCATCTTTTGTTATTCTTTCTTGGTGCGCTATCCTTGGAAAGAGGTGCGCTATCTTGTTTGGCTATCTAGCCTAGGGTTTGCTTCCAAAATGATTCTTTGTCAAGGTTAAGGTGCTCAGTGGTGGCTTCGACCTATGGTTGGGTGACAATTGTGATATTGTCTATGGTTAAACGAGAACATCCATTATATTCTAACAGTAACAATATTAAGGAATAAAGATAGTAACCCAAGGACAACACCAACAATCATAGATTGAAGGTTAATTTTGGTGAGGGAAAGAAAGAGAGGCAAAAGGTGAAATTCCATTGTAATATTTATATTGATGATCACCTTACCCACTTGTGCCCCAAACTTGAGGAAGATGTGATTATTTTATCTCTACCGCCCGCTGTGCTGACTAATTATTTTCCGCATAATCATCATATGGCCGCAAGATCCTATAATTCTGGAAATGCGGTGAGTGGAAGTCAAAATCCACTGGCACAAGACAGTGGCTGTCTATGCATAAATATGGTTAAGTCTCAGATTAATGTAGCCACTTGGTATAGCAATTACTGTTCTTCACAAGATGTTTCAGGTCTAGAGTCTCCCCCTCCTCTAGATATGCCTTTATAGATCGAAAATATAGATCCCCCACCTCGTATTCTGAAAGGAGTACTCAAACGCTCTACCCACAACCCTAAGCTTCCCAGAACTACTTTATTGTTGAGGATGTGAGTCAAACCCCTTGTGCAATGTCGGCTCTGAAGGTACTCTAGATGTGTCCATCACAGAGAAATGCCTTGTTATCTTCGTTAGAATCTCTAGACCCCTATGGATCTAAGGATATCAAGTTCGACGTCTTGAATGTGAAGCCTTGCTTGCCTTATCACGTGGCCTTTCAAATCCATGTGAATTACTCAAAGTATACCATCAAACATATTGTTATTAGTGAAGGTGACGCAATTTGCATGATGTCTCTAATCTATTGGAAATCCCTTGTCTCTCCAACCCTCTCTCAATCTCCAACTATGGTGGCTACATTTGATGTTCGTTCTTTCCATCCCCATGGTATTCTCCCTACCTTTATGTTCTAGTTAGGTGGGAAGATAGTGGAGGTGGATGTCGAGGTGGTTGATGCGCCCCTTGACTATAACTTACTACTAGGGCATAACTGGGCTTATGCTATGACTGTAGTCGTGTCGTTTTTTTTCCGTACTTTATGTTTTCCTCATGATGGAAATATCATGATGATCGATAAATTATCCTTTGTGCATGCTAGTCCCAATGCATCAGTTAGACCTTCGATCCCTGTGATCGATAATTCTCAACTAGAAAATAAGGATATTGGTGTCAGAATGTATTCCTCCCTTATGGGTACATTTGATTTTGTAGCACCAATTCATCATATCTATTCCATGTCTAGTAGGTCTTCTTCTTCAATGAGGTTCGTTCCTTTGCGCACTTTGTATTTTAATGATCTATGTACCCTACCTTCCTTGACATTGTCTTATGAAGGTTAGTCGCATATTGGAACGGCAATGCCACTGTCGATAGCAGGGATAACGTATCAGGATATTCTCAACTCTACTACCGACCAAAATCCTATTCCCTCACAGACGAACTAGGAGGATATGGTTCTCCGACCCATATGGGCCACCTCATCGTCTTGCTCACATGATTTCCTTGATGATACTTTACCTTCGGATGAAGTAATATTAGAGGCCATGAATGGTTCAGATAGGCCATGGGATAATATGTATCATCGCTCTCATTTCCTTCCAGAACTTGCTAGAATCGAACAACACAGTTTCAGATCTACCTTGAGAGAGATAGTCAGTCAAACCATATTTCCACTTGATATGCACAAAATTTATGCTGAAGGAAACATGGAAAGTATTTATCCTACCGTCATGATCGACATCTCTTGCATTCCTGGTAAAATTGAAAATGTATATATCGGTGCATATTCTTCTCCTAAAGAAATTCAGATCTACACCGATCTCTTCAAAGAATTATGTGTTGTATTCGCTTGGTCATATTAATATATGATAGGAATCAACCCTCTAATTGTCTAACATGAGATTAAAAACTACCCAGATGCTAAACCTGTTTGGAAACGACTTAGAGTTGTTAATCCTAGGAAGGCCCCGACTATTAAGGTAGAGGTGGAGAAACTACTTAATGCAGGTTTTATCTACCCGATTCCCTTGATTGAATGGGTATCCAATCTCGTTCCTGTGAATAAGAAGAAATGAACCATCTGTGTTTGTATGGATTTTCGAGACCTAAATAAGGCCTATCCCAAAGACAAATTCCCAACATGTTTCATTGATCAGATTCTCGATGAGTGTGCGGGAAGCGAGGTTTTTTATTTTATGGATGAATTTTAAGGATACAACCACATTCAAATTAAACTTGAGGATCAACATAAGATCAAATTTATTTTTCCTTGGGGTACTTTTGCATACCGTAAAATTCCTTTATGCCTTAAAAACGTCGGAGAAACCTTCCAACAAGCCATGACCTTCACTTTTCACAATCTCAATCATATATTCGAATATTATCTCAATGATCTCACTGATCACTCTCGTAAGAGACTGGATCACTCTACCCACCTTCGACTAGTTTTCGAGAGATGCAGTTATTATCGCATTTGTTTAAACCCTCATAAGTGCATCTTTTGTGTTAGGTTGCGTTGTCGTTTAGGATTATTAGTCTCTAAGACTGGGATCATGGTGGATCCTTTAAAGATTAAGGTAATACTTTGATTTCCTCCCCCACATAATATTCATCAGTTTCAAGGTTTATAGGGGAAATCTAAATTCTTACGTCGATTTATAGTAAACTATGCCAATGTTACTAAGGTTTTCATGCATCTCTTGAAGAAGGACACTCCGTTTATATGGGATGAGCGAGCCCAAGAATTTTTCGATGCTCTTAATAAAGCCTTGGTACCCACAGCTCTGCTGAAGACTCCAAACTACAATAGATATTACTTAGTTTATATCGTCATGTCTGAAGAGACGATTGGTATGGTTTTGGTTCAGGAGGATGATGAGCTCCATGAGCACGTCGTTTACTATCTTAGTCAAAACTTAGTCAGCCTTGAACTCAAGTACTATTATGTTGAGAAGCTAGCTTTGGCTGCCATACACGCGGTTCAAATATTACGACATTATATATTTCTTTGAAAAACTACCATATTTGTTGATGTCAACCCATTTTAATACGTCCTTACTAGGCATATCATAGAGGGGGATATAATAAATGTATTTTCATCTTGCAAGATTTTGATCTTGATTTTTATTCAACAAAATCCAAGAAATCGCTAGTTTTGTCGAGTTAATATCGGACTTCCATTGGTTATATGAGGACGTTATTCATGTCGATTGATTTGCAGATGAACACATTTTCCTTGTCTCGTCTCCAGACCCTTGGTATGGAGACATTTTGATCTATCTTCAAACCTTGAAGTTCTCTTAGCACCTTTCGAGAGATAAACAACGACATATATGGTATCAAGCTAAGAACTAACTTATCTTCGGTGAATTTTTTTATCATTGAGGCATAGATAATATGCTGCGTCATGTCTTGAATCACGAGGAGCATAAGCTTGTTCTTAATGACTTCCACAGTGGGGCTTGTGGTGGTCATCTATTTGGGCTTGCGACAACCCATAAGATATTGCGAGTTGATTATTTTTTTCCATCTATATTTAAATATTGCGTTGAAGCGATCAAGAAGTGTCACCCTTTCCAGGTGTTCACTCAGAAGATGCGCACACATCCAGCCCCTCTTCACCCAGTCATCACCATCAGTCCCTTCACCAAGTGGGGGGTGGATTTTGTGGATTGCAAACCAAACTCGGCTGGGGGGCATCAACATATTATCGTGGCCATAGAATACTATACTAAGTGGGCCGAGGCGATTCCTACAATTAAATACAATGGTAAGACTACTGCATTTTTCGTGTTCAATCAAATTATAGCCCGGTTTAGAATCCCGAGTGAGATTGTCATTGATCATGGAAGTCACTTTCAGAATGAAATGATGAAATAATTAGCATTGAAAATCGGGTTTAAACATGGTCATTCTTCCCCTTACTACCCCCAGGAAAATGGACAAGTAGATTCCTTGAACAAGTCTCTCAAGACCATTTTGCAAAAAACTGTCAGCTAGAGAAAGTATGACTATTATCTCATGCTTTACCCTGAACTTTAGGAATACCGAACCTTGGTTAAGACTTCGATCGGTTTTTCTCCTTTTTAGTTAGTACATGGTGTGGAGTCGATCCTACCTATTTAACATGAAATCCCTTCTCTTAGATTGGTGGTTAATCTCCTACCTGACACTTCCGATCTCAAACAATGCCTCATACACCTAGAGAGCCTAGATGAGCAGTGTCAAAATGCCTCTATGACAAATGACGTGTAAAGGTCCAGTATGATAAGTTTGTCTGTCCTTGACAGTATGTTGAAGGTGACTTGGTCCTCTTGTATGACCAAGCCAAAGAACTGCTGAGGGAAGGTAATTTAAACCCCATGTGGCATGGTCCTTATATCGTGCGACGTATCTTATAAAAATGAACCTACGAATTAGAAGATTATGAAGGGAATATGCTCGTTGAGCCTAGAAATGGGCTCTACCTGAAAAAATATTATGCTTGAGCCCCAATATTGGGCGTAACTCTTTGTATACTTGTGTATCTTAGTGTATATATATTTCCTCTTTTGTCATCGACTTGCTTATCAAGTTTTCCCTTGGTTGGAAGATGTCAACAAAGTCTTCAGTTTACTTAGGATTCGTAGATGGTGCCAGCCGTCATACACGGAACTTGGCTTCCGCTGCTTGGGTTGTTTACTGACCTAAGGGTCAACTGGTGTCTTCAGGTGGCATTTGTCTAGGGCCATCAACAAAATATGTGGTTGAATATAGCGTCATTATAGATATTTTATGCGATTTCATTTCACATGGTATTCATTCTTTATATGTTCGTCTGGATTCCCAGTTAGTAGTATGTCAGTTGAAAGAAAGTTACCGTGTGCGCGATCCTACTTTACTATGATGATTCCTATAGGTATAAATTTTGGAACGACATTTTGATTTTATCACTTATAATCACATACATAGAAGTTCTTATTATTTATCCGATGCATATGCTAATTATGTTTTATATTAGGATTTGTCACATAAATGAAGTAAAGAAAACACATTCACAAATGTACACATTGTAATATAAGTAAATCCAAATACTAACATTTTTATATTTCATTTCTTCAAAAATATGGTGTTATAGTACAAAATTGGGTCTCACACCCTCAAAATACATATACGACCGATCAATACAATAACCATGAAATATACACATGTGGTGCTAGATTTGTCTCGTGATAACATCGTACGACATTTGCGAGATGCTGGAAAAGTCACACCCAGGCATGGGGCACACCTACAACCTACCGCTGCATTGCCTACGACAGAACCTCTACCTTTAACCATGAGAATTCTTTGCATCAAATGAGACATGTTTCCCTGGACGTTTTGAATAACTCTCTCAGTGTCTCCTCCCACTGGCTCATCACCTCAGTGCCTGCGTCAGTGTCGTGGGAGTCCATCTGGCTGTCGCGGACCCACATATGAGTAACATACATGTTTTAATTAGTACTTGACGTCATCCAAAAATATTTTTGTTTTTTCTTTTACAAAAATATAAAAAAATAAAATATTTAAAAAAAAATTCATACCTATGTCTCCATAGGTGAAACCTGGTGGTAATGGCATGTTTGGATCTCCTCTAAAGTCGATACTTGCATATGGGTAGTCATCCATAGCTATCACCTGTCGATGCCACCAAAAGAAAAACTTGTCGTTGTATGGTGTTGTTACCCTACCACGCCCAAACTGTCTCATCACCTCGGTCCATCGTGCCATGGCTAGATCCTGAGATCTATGCAGAACAATCTCGACTCTAGGGCCCAAGCCTGGAACCCACCCGAAGAAAAAAATACATAATATAGACGCAAACTTGAAGTTCCTCTTTCTACCTTGTTTGCAGTCTTTCATCTGGATTTTCATGTTGTCCAGCGGTGAGGTGCACCAATCATAAATCGTGGTTCGCAAGCACTCCACCACGTATAAAATAAGTGGCCTTGATTCCTAATGCAATGAGGCTGACCCAGTGATATGTGCCAACACTAGGACAATGATCTTGAGACTCAGGTTGTTGATCGCTCTAATTGGGATTTGGCTCCCTACCTTCTCAGCCCTTTCAATGCAGTGAGTGGCTATGTAGTCCGTTATATTCATTCCACTCCCAACTCCCTAGGATTTGAGGTTCACCACCTCACTCGATGTCATAATCCTAGCAGAAAATATATGTCCTCTACTTCAATCCTCAATGGTTTACCATCGAGGTTGAAGGCCTCTACTTCTGGATCCCAGTAGTTTACCAGCATTTGGAGCAGCCTCACTTGATCCCTCATTCATTTGAGAGACCAAAATTTATATAGCCCACATCTTCTTAATTCCATTTGGTCCCCTGGATCTCTTTCTACTACAGTATCAACCTCTTCATGCTCTCTTTCTCTCCACTCTAGCACCTTCCTGCAAGTTTAAAATAAAATTTTGAGTCAATATCGTTTAAAAATTTCAACTCACGGACTTGTACGCAAGTTGCAATTTACATAGTCATCTATACGTATGCATATATGCAGTTTTTTTTTATCACAATCATGTATAGGGCTGCATATATGCGACCCGATGAATTACATCCCGCGTACACCCTAGTTTCTAATTTACACCTTAAAATACTAAGAAATTGAAGCCTAAATTAAAATTTTAAACCAATAGAAATGAAGAGAAGGGAAATAAGACTTACTTGGTCCAGACGATTTTCAATTCCATCACTCGTAGCTCCCGCAATTGACAGTTGAATATCGTGTGAAATTTGGTCCAAAATGCACTATTTTGGTAAAACATACAAATGGTATAGTAAAATTGGCTATTTTCACTATTTATAGAAAAAAATTACCCACTTTACATAGTTTTTACTAATATTTTGGCCTAGTGGACTAATAGTGCAGTGGATGGATTTGGTTATGGTGGTTTTATCTAGGAATTCTTGTAGTTTCTAGCATCATTTCACCCGTTCATGACTTTGGTAGGTATTTTCTTTTACCGCGCATATAGGATAGGTCATCACTCCATGTTGTACACTTGCATTATCCTATAACTGCAATTTGTATGCCTTAGGTACAAACCCATTTTGTAGCGACACATAACCTTCTTTCTGCAACTAGAAGTGTCATTATTGAATGGTAGAGACTTACCAAACATGGGTGTCCTAGTTAGAACCTTTGTACCATCTAGTTCTCATGCAAATATTTTTCCATAGGATCGAGAGTCCCTTATAACTAATATAACTTTTCATTCGAACCTCATTTCTTACTCATAAGCATGTTGATCTATACCTATGGGACTCTCATGACTTTGGTTTAAGATCTTTTCCGACTCTCTCAAAAAGAGAAAATATTGTTGAGTGAACTTGTCTCTTTCACACTCGTAAATTGGATTTGAAAGGACAGATATTTGGTGTAACTTTAACCATTTTCCAGACCAAGTAGACTAAATTAATGAAAAAGAAAATTCTTTGGAGTTAAGTTGTAATTGAATCTCACTCTATTTATTGCAGTATTGAGCCTATTTTCGGTTCCCACTTTCGCATTATAAGCCTATTATCTCAGCAATTTGCATCATCAGCCAAGAAGAGCCTTGTTTATATCCTTTGCAGCTTGACACCCTATACCATATGCAGAAACATTCCCCCAAGTGTCCATATCCTGCATGCACCTCCTTGCATTGAACATAGGTATGTTCCACTACTGGAACTAGTTGCTTACTCGTGACACTCATTTCCTACTATGTATCATAGCATTCATTTGTCTATGAGAAAAAAAAAAGACGGGTGGGAAAAGAATATTATCTCACCTTGGAAGCAATCATGTTGACTTTGAACATAGCACACAATTTAGAGTCCACTTGTCATCCAAAGTTTGGGTTTAGCATTACCTTAGGAAGATGAGCTCATTACCTAGAGTTTACACCTCTGACTGATTACTCTTCCAGACCTCATGGAGAGTTTTATTGGTGCCTCCTGCATCACAAAGTTTCATCATTGAGTCTATGCTGCCAGATTCCTCCATATGTATCATGCTCTTTTTTAAAGGATGTTTATCAACATGTGTTAGCTATTTCTCAGAACTCTTGACTTTTCATGTCAGCCATACCCTCAATAAGTCTCAAAGTTACATGAAGTTGTATTCCTACTATGCACCCCAGTCCTACTTTGATTTTGGGTGGTTTCCTCATATTTGCCGACAATTTTCATCATTGGTTGCTATTCAGAGGGTCTTTTTCGTGCACTGCTTTCATCTGCTGCATGCGAAAGAGGAATACGGTCATTGGTTAGTGAACACATTCTTTGCTTGAGTTCCTCCAAATCATCAAGATCCTTCTTTGTACCTCTTCCTGATTGATGAGAGATTCCTTAATGATCTCCTTTAAGTGGGTCTCCCTCCATCGAATTTATCTCATATATTATGGAAACAAGACCTAGAGTCGTATTAGTACCTAGAGGCTTGTAGTCATCAGTGGCAGGTTCTCTCACCATCGACAATTGGGAATACATGAATGTCTCCTGATCAATGAATTCTTCAAGTGTTCGACCTCAAAACCTTTATTCACACTTGTAAGAATGTACTCAGTTCCTTGATACCTACTTTCATTATCAGTAGGTTGTCTCATGTCTGTTAATGGTATACATTAATGACCTGTTACGAGGAAAATCTCTCTATGGACAGAGTAAACCTCAACAGATAGGTATGACTATAGTAATCGACTCTTTCCCATAAACATGCTATATAAACCAATGTGCAAGTGAGGTAAGAAAGGGACCTACCTCGTCCAGATGTTTGATGATGTCCACCATTGAGCCCTTTAAGCCAAATCTTTATACTTGCAACAAGTTCTCAACAAAACAAGTGAAGTAAGCATATAATGATAATATAAAAGGTTAGCACATTAGATAGCATAATCCATTAATTTACAAAACAAACATGCCCATGGATAATAACTCATATATTTTCAAGATATCATTTGGATGGGAAAGGAGTATTTCTATTAATAAATGATCAATAGAAGTGAAAACATTATAGACTTTCATGTCGGCACGGTTCAGAACCGAGAAACCAAGTTCCTTCTAGATGGGCCTCCACCACTTCAATCCTCTATGAAAGGAAAGCTCTTATAAGGGAGAAAAAGAGGTTCTCCATCAATAAGGGAAGATCTTGGGTGCTGTCCCTTGGTTATGGAAGTAATCCAAGATCAAGAAAGAAAAGCAAAAATGCGAACTGTGTGGAAGACACAGCGACTGTTACTGGGTCGAAGTGAGAAAAAGAACAGAAAAGATGGAGTGAAGTCAGAGAAAGAAATTCGTTAGACGAGGATATCGAGGATGACATATCAACAAGGCAGATGGATCGTGGACAAATCAACAAGAAGAAAAAGCCATCGTTGGATGCTTTGGAGCACCATGCGAGAAGGAAGGAAAGATAGGTTGGTGAAGCCCTGAAAACACGGGTCAAGTTGACCTAGGGTTTTAGACACCTAGGGTTTTAGTATATAGGGTTTTGACACCTAGGTTTTGGCCTAAGGTTGCAGGTGAGCTATTGTAATGTATAAATAAAGGTCAAGAGGACCTGGGTTGGGTTGTTTTTGTTATTGTGGGTTAGTGTTGTTGTTGTTAGAAGAGATTGTGTTGTGAGGAGAGATTGCTATTGAGAGAGAAGTATTGTATCACGAGAGGAATCTGTGTTGTAAGATCTTCAGCTGGGTGAAAATATCAACCCTACAGCTAGGTGTGTAGGGAAGGGAGAAAGAGAGAGAAAGAGAGAGAAGAGAAGATCTGCTAGCTAAGAGCGCAGATCATAACTGTATGCTTTCATCTTAATATATTATAAAGAACAATTTTGTGGACGTAGCCCTAGAGAGAGGGTGAACAACATATATCTTGTGTCATGTGTGATAGATGGTATGTTCTTTGTCATTTTATATGCTTCTATGATGACAATGTAGTAGATCTGAGATATAACTAAGCGCAGTAGGTTGTAAGAAGATAAAGAATACTAGATTGTTGTGTGTTGGTTGTTGTGAATCTACTTTGCATTCCTTCTGGTTGTAGACATCTCTGTCCTGCAACCCCCTCATAGCTACTTCGGGTGATACTTTATCTGCCTGGCAGGTTTTTCCAAAAGGGCCAATAGTTAGGGCTTGTTGGTGCGCTCTTGGAGTTGAACCCTGGGTCTGCCCTTGTGCCAACAAATGGTTTCGTTGTCGGGATCAAAATTTCTTGAGGGAATGTCAAGGTGGTTTCCATCGAAGACAAATATTTAGAAGTGGATAGAAGATCAATAAAAGGACTTCGTTGAATCCCATAACAAGAACCCTAATATTAGTACAAAGGATTGGTTGGAGAGATATATCTTTACTGATATACTCAAAAATTTCTTTGGAGGAATCCACAACAGAGAGGTATGACTGCAAAAATCGACTCTTTCCCATAAACATTCTATATAAACCAATGTGCAAGCGAGGTAAGGAAGGGACCTACCTCGTCCATATGTTTGATGATGTCCACCGTTGAGAACTTTAACCCAAATCTTTATACTTGCAACAATTTCTCAACAAAACAAGCGAAGTAAGCATATAGTAATAATATAAAAGGTTAGCACATTAGATAGCATAATCCATTAATATACAAAACAAACATGCCCATGGATAATAACTCATATATTTCCAAGATATCAATTGGATGGGAAAGGATTATTTCTATTAATAAATGATCAGTAGAAGTGAAAACATTATAGACTTCCATGTCGGCATGGTTCGGAACCGAGAAACCAAGTTTCTTCTAGCTGGGCCTCCACCACTTCAATCCTCTACCAAAGGAAAGCTCATATAAGGGAGACAAAGAGGTTATCCTTCAATAAGGGAAGAGCTTTGATTTTGACCCTTGGTTATGGAAGTAAATGTAGATCAAGAAAGAAAAGGCAAAATGCGAACTGCGCGGAAGACACAATGACTGTTACTGGGTCGAAGTGAGCAAAAGAGCAGAAAAGATGGAGTGAAGTCCGAGAAAGAAATCCATTGGATGGGGAGATCAAGGATGAAAGATCAACAAGGATTATGGATCATGGACAAATCAACAAGCACAAAAATCCATCGTTGGATTCTTTGGAGCACCGCGTGAGAAGGAAGGAAGGATAGCCTGGCGAAGCCCTGAAAACATGGGTCAAGTTGACCTAGGGTTTTAGACACCTAGGTTTTGGCCTAAGGCTGTTGGCGAGATATTGTAATGTAAAAATAAAGGTCGAGAGGACTTGGGTTGGGTTGTTGTTGTTATTGTGGGTTAGTGTTGTTTTTGTTAGAAGAGATTGTGTTGTGAAGATAGATTGCTATTGAGAGAGAAGTATTGTATCGTGAGAGCCGTCTGTGTTGTAAGATCTTCAGCTGGGTGGGAAGATCAACCTTGCAACTGGGTGCACAGGGAAGGGAGAAAGAGA
>JASDQU010241110.1:35650-58182 GCA_032191745.1 Picea mariana | reverse complement strand
TGATATGATACTATGATGATAATGTGTTATATATGAGATATAACTAAGCGCAGTAGGTTGTAAGAAGATAAATAATACTAGATTGTTGTGTGTTGGTTGCTGTGAATCCACTTTGCATTCCTTCTAGTTGTAGAAATCTCTGTTCTGCAACCCCCTCATATCTACTTCGGGTGAGACTACATTTTCCTTGCAGGTTTTTCTGAAAGGGACAATAGTTAGGACTTGTTGGTGCACTCTTGGAGCTGAACCCTGGGTCTACCCCTATGCCAACAAATGGTTCCATTGTCGGGACCGAAATCTAATTGAGGGAATGTCAAGGTGGTTTCCATCGAAGACAAAGATTCAGAAGTGGATAGAAGATCAAGAAAAAGACTTTGTTGAAGCCCAGAACAAGAACCGTAATCCTAGTACAGAGGATTGGTTGGAGAGATATATCTTTATTGATATACACAAAATTTTCTTTGGAGGAATCCATCAAGAGCTATATGAGTGGTTAGCTAGGTTAGAATATACCCAATTTGAGATTTGATCTAGGCCACCTATGGTTTGGATGTTGTCTTTGATTAAGAAGGTCAAGAGAGTTGATAACGTTGTGTCATGAACTGTAGACCACTGGTTTGATAGTACCATTGGAGGGTATATCACCGAGTTTGTTGTTGACAGAGTAGAGTCATATAGCCAAGCTGAGAGATATTTCTTTAAGGGACCCATCGGAAAATTTTTAAATTTTCTGAAGTTGAGGATCAAGATGCTATTGCATGAGAAGAGCATATTGAAGATACAGTAGTTGGTCGGATTGGAAAAGGCTAATGTTCAAGAATTTAGACAAAAATAGTGACACAGAGGCTGGACATACATGCAGTGGCATAGCATTCAAAGAAGTTCATCTTGCAAACTTGTTTAAGAACTACAGGGACGAGGGTTTCTATAGTGGAGAAGAGGCAGATTTGTCAGATGAAGAGCATTCAGAACCCATTAGGGTAGAGGAAAAGGAAGCTGAAGAACCTCATCAGGAAGAGCCAAAAACTTCAGGAACTATGTAGAACATTGAAGTAAGTACTATCACTTCCCCTGTTGTTTCAACAGCACTAAGAAATCAGAATAGTCAGAGTCGCCAAAGCCCTCAGAGTACTATTACTAGAAATTCAGCATATACTCAGACAAGAAACCTAGGAAGCTCTATGGTAGATGAGATGAGGATGCCTATCTTTAGGGGAGATGGATCTGAAGATCCTGATCAACATTGGTTCCTATGCAAATCCATATGGAATATTAAGAATGTCACCGATGAATTTGTTAAGAGATCTCAGTTCAGTACTACCCTAAGAGATTGTGCACTGAGCTGGTACATGAAGCTTGTCCAAGGACTTGCACATCCTAAGCTATTGAATGAGATTAAGAATGAATTTATTACAGAGTTCAAGAAACCCAAGTCAGAGTCGCAATGTATTACAGAGGTGAAAAAGATTAAGCAGAAAGTAGTTGAACCTATTTGGGAATTCGATCAGAGGTTCAAGATCCTAACAGGTCAGTTGAATTTTCAGATTCTAGATGAATAGAACAAAGAATGGTTCATTTCTTCCCTCTTACCACACATCAGAGTTCCTCTGATGCAAAAAAATATTTCTTCCCAGGCTGAGGCATTGGAGATCTCCATGAAGCTAGAATCAACCCCTACAAGAGAATCCAGTTTAGGTATGAGTGAAATCTTGAGTCAGCTAACTAGTTTGTCTCTGCAGGTCGAAGATATGAAGAAAGACAAGGGAAAATATAAAAGAGAAGACATATGGTGTGTCAGATGCAGATCAAAAGGCCATGACAAATAAGAATGTCCCCTATTCCATGAATAATTGGCCTCTGGTGCTCCGAGCCCCTTGAAAAAAGTTACCCTACCCTGGTGCGAGGTATGCAGAAATAGACATCGCCCTGGTGAGTGCTACTACATGAAAAATACGTTTAGACACCCACAAATTTTTATTGCACATTCTGTAAGTCCATGGGACATGATGATAGGGATTATAGGGCTTACGATCTGATGCATGAAAGATCAAGGGATATATACAAGATTCAAAGAGAATTACAACAAGAAGGAAACACTACGTAGTATAAATCCCATGGGAGAGGAAAATTCAACCCTCGTGGTGGATTCAGAGGAAGAGGAAGAGGAGGAGGTATGGATCGAGGTCGAGGACATATAATCTGTTATAATTGTGCAAAACCAAGACACTTGGTAAGGGACTCTTAGAACCCTTGTACGACTTGTAGCTATTGCAACTCTTTCGAGCATGTTATCTAGGAATGTCCAACATTGTTGGCTAAACTTCAAGAGAAACAGGGACCTCAGCATAACCCACATATATAATTGATCAAAGAAAAACCTCATGGATTAGACCTTAGAGTCGTTGTTATTACTATAGGAGGCACTTTTACAGGAGAAGACAAAATGACCCAAGGAAAGACTGCAGAAGAATCAAGAGTCAGGAAAGTTGCAGAGAAGACACAAAATTTTGATGCAAAGAAAGAAAAACAGATATTCGAGGAGGCAAGAAGATAATTCAAGGGAGACTAAGGCTCTTCATCGAAGACACAACCAAAAGTAAGAGAATGTGGAATTCCTCTTTCATTTTATCAGTCTACTTCGCCTGGAGATGGAAAAGAAGCAAGTAAAGTTGTCAGTTTCTTGTATACGTTTATAGAGATGATTAAAGATGAGAAAGATATACAAGAAATATAAAATTTGGTCAGAAAATAAGAGATAGGAAGGGTAGATCATTTATTGAATAAATTAGTACATCAACTATCCAAGAAGAGAAGGACAAATAAAGAACTACACCTGAATGCTCAAATTGGAGAATGTGATATAGACTATGTTGTCCTCGACTTGGGGTCGGAGGTCAATGTCATAACAAAGAAAACCTGGGCCCTAATGGGAAAACCTAAGCTGATATATTCCCCTATAATGCTTAGGATGGCTAATCAATAGGCAGTAAGCCCCTTTAGAATATTGGAACATGTTCTTGTGGACATCGATGGATTAAGGACGCTTGCAAATTTTGAGGTAATTGAGATAGTTGATGATAATTGTCCTTACCCTGTGCTGTTAGGAATCAATTAGGCTTTCAATAACTCCACTTTGGTTGATTTAAATAAAATATGAATGATTTTTGAAGGAAATGGCCTTAGGGTCATTGCGCCTTTAGATCCAGATGAAGGCCAACGATACACAAAGCCCATTAGAGAAGAAGATCATGCATATGAACTGGAAAACATATACAAACTAACCACCAGACAATAGGATTACATTAATCCTACAGCTGATGGAAAACTAAGCTAGCAAAGTGGCAACGCATGTTCATCATATTCATAAGAATAACTGGAAAACTGGTAGAACAAAATGTACAAAGTATCTACAAGGAGATGCGCTAGAGTAACTAGAAGTTCATTGGATCAGCGCTACAATAAGTAACTTACCCACCTTTGATGGTCTGAATCCTTTAGAAGCCTTCTTATTGGACTTTGAAGAAAGTGTACCAATGCAACAAATATTGTTGGCAATGGATGAGGCCCTGAAAGCCACACCAACAAGTTGGTGGGGGATACACAAAAACAACATTGTAGACTGGGTACAATGCCGTACTTTGATGATAGCGTGGTTCTCAACACAAGTAGAAGGCTACAAAGTTCAGTATACAAGTCGAAGTTGTCCAAAGGACCATATGCGAAGTTGCGAGGAAGCCTAGAGAAATATTCCTCAAGAGCAGTGGGTGCACAAATTCATTAACACACTAGACACCACCCCTATCAACTAGTATCTTCAAACAGAGTTGCACCTCATCACTACAGATTGGGAAGGTTTGACCCAAAATTTTGTAACTACCTTCTTATTTGAAAGCCAATATCCTTTAGTAGACCAAGCTTGTAAGACATAAAGTGTTTGAGGAGGCCTCTAGCCTCCCTTTGGAGCAAGAACAGGACGAATGGACTGCGCCTCTCCAGAAACTGCAAGGATGTTACAACATCAATGTTGATGAAGACGATGATCCTAGGAAGGTGAACATCACCGAAACAAAAGGAAAAAGAGACATCGAAGGACCATGAGTTGAGCTACCATTCATTGGACAGTTGATCAAGATCAAGAAAGTCAATATTGGAACAAAGAAAACACCAAAGCTTTCAAATGTTGGAGATTATTGGGATGTTTCCACTATTGACAAGATTACAGAATTACTGCATGAATATCAGGATTTGTTTTGAACCAAGTTCATTGATATGAAGGGAATTAAAGGGCCCATGGGAGAGATGAGGATCCCTTTGAATCCAGATGCAAGACCAGTCAAGCAGAGACCCTACAGATTGAACCCTAAATATAAGGAGAAAGTGAAGATTGAACTCAAAAAAATGCTGTAAGCAAGGATCATAGAACCTGTGGAAGAATCAGAATGGATTATCCCTATGGTGGTACAAGACAAGAAGACAAGAGAGATCAAGATCTACATAGATCTCTGGAAGCTGAATGATGCCTGTTTGCATGATCCCTTCCCTACGCCTTTCATTGATGAAGTGTTAAATAATGTAGGAGGTCATGAAGTATATTCTTTTACAGGTGGATTTTCAGGATACCATCAGATCCGGATTGCCAAGTAAGATCACCATAAGACCACCTTCACCACAGAATGGGGATCCTACCACTATATAGTGATGTCGCTTTGATTGAATAATGCCCCATCCATCTTTTCCAAGGTGGTGGTCAAAGCATTCAAGGAGTTTATAAATAAATTTCTAGAAGCATGCTTTGATGATTGGACTGTTTTTAGTTTATTGAAAAATCATATCGAATGTTTAAGGCTAATGTTGGACAAGTGAAGGCAGTGTCAGATTGCCTTAAACCTGAAGAAGTGCATTTTATCTTCACCATTTGGAGTGTTTTAGGTCATATTGTATGCAAATAGGGATTGTTGGTATATCCATCTAAAATTTCCATAATACTTGATCTACCCCCTCCTACTTCAGTCAAACAGCTACGGACTGCACTGGGACACACAGGATATTACAGGAAGTTCATTAAAGGATATGCCTAGATTAAAACAGCCATGGAAAATCTTTTGAAGAAGGATTGTCAATTTCACTAGACAGAAGAATGCCAATAGAGCTTCGACACACTGAAACAGAAAATGGTTACTGCGCCTATTTTGGTTTTCCCATATTCGAGTAAGGAGTTTCACGTTCATGTCGATGCATATTCTATTACATTAGGTGTTATGTTATCACAACCAAGAGCAGGAGACATTGAACACCCATTAGCCTTTGCTAGCAGGAAGCTATCAACAACTGATATTAATTACACCACTACTGAGAGAGAAGGGTTAGCCATGGTGTATGCACTGCAAAAGTTCTGCCACTACTTGTTGGGAGGACACTTTAAAATGTTTACTGATCACTCTGCACTAAAATACCTAGTCAACAAGCCAGTGTTGGGGGCAAGAATATGCAAATCGTTTCTACTATTTCAGGAATATGATTTTGAGATCATAGTTAAGCCATGGATAATGAACAAAGGTTTTGACCACTTGTCGAGGTTGGAACATAGAGAAGAGCCTACTAGTTTGGAGGATACACTATCGAATGCACAATTTCTAGCCATTAGACATATCGATGATCACTTCGCAGAAATAGTCCAGTTCTTGTCAACAGGAATGGCACCTAGTGAGTATACAATTACCTAGAAGAAACAACTAGTAGTGCAGACTGCAAACTGTTCACTTATAGCTGGACAACTATACAAAATGGGACCTCATGAGATATTGAGGAGGTGTTTTATGGAAGCAAAGCGACCGTTGATCCTCAGCGAAGCTCATGAAGGCATCACAGGAGGACACTACATAGGGAAAGAAACAATGCAGAAGGTTCTTATAGTTGGCCTTTGGTGTCCTACCCTACACAGAGATGCTAAGGACTATTACAGAGCCTGTGATGTATGCCAATGAGTTGGGAAACCATTCAGAAGAGATGAAATGATTTTAGCACCACAACTGACCCTACAAACATTTGAGAAATGGGCCATTGACTTTGTGGGACCTATTAACCCACCAGACAAGCACATAGGAGCAAGGTACATAATTACTGTGATAGAGTACTTGACCATATGGGTCGAAACAAAAGTAGTTAAGGACTGCAGTGCAACTATAGCTGCGTGCTTCATATTTGATGACATCATAACCAGGTTTGGATTCCCAAATATCCTTATGAGTTATCAAGGCACACATTTTATCAATAAGACCATTGAAGCCTTGACGAAGGAATTTGCAGTCCATCATCAGAAGAGCACACCTTACCATACAAAATCAAATGGGACAGTCAAAGCATTCAAAAAAATCTTGGAGACAACATTGACGAACATTTGCAATGTCAACAGGGATGACTTGGATCTAAGAGTACCAGCAGTACTATGGGCCCATAGAACCACTTGTAAGAAGCTAACAATGTAGATCCATTTTAAGTTAGTTTATGGCCTCGAAGCTATTGCCCCAATGGAATATTTGGTATCAAGCCTACGAATTGTTGCCTTTACAAAAATGGATGATGTTGGCGCTATTCAAGAGAGGCTTGCACAGCTGGTTGAACTGGAGGAAGATAGATTTATTGCAGGATTCCATCAACAGGTCCAGAAAGAAAGAGAGAAGGCCTACCATGACAGGCATATCAAGAAGAAGGCATTTAAGCAAGTTGATTTGGTACTAGTATATGACAGTGAGTTCATGAACATTGAGGGAAGTTCTGAACACATTGGCTTGGGCCATATGAGGTTTCCTATGTTACAGAAGGATGAACTACGTAGTTGAAGACTTTGAATGAAGAATGGAAGGAAGGTTTGGTGAATGGGAGCCGACTGAAGTTGTATTATGACAACCAGCTGCCTCGCAACTCTTAGTAAAAAGAATAAGGAAAAGGGTTTGGGTACCAAGTGCAGTTAAAACTGGGTACTAGACACAGAAAAGACAGTGTGCACAAGGGAGGAAAGGAGGCATAGAGAGGAAAGAAAAGACTGCCCTATGTAGTCCGAAGACGAAGCAAAGTAGAAGGATCAGATGTGAAGTGCCTCGGGATGATTTAGAGGTGATTTTTGGGGCCCTATTGGCCCTTGGTTATGGAAGTAAGTGAAGATAAAGGAAGAAAAGGAAAAATGCAAACTGTGCGGAAGACACGGTGACTGTTATTGGGTCGAAGTGAGAAAAAGAGAAGAAAAGATGGAGCGAATTCTGAGAAATAAATCCATTGGACGAGGAGATCAAGGATGATAGATCAACAAGGAAGATGGATCATGGAAAAATCAACAAGCGGAAAAATGCACCGTTAGATGCTTTGGAGCACCGCACGAGAAGGAAGGAAAGACAGGTTGGCGAAGCCCTAAAAATGTGCGTCAAGTTGACCTAGGGTTTTAAACACCTAGTGTTTTGGTATCTAGGGTTTTGACACCTAGGTTTCGGCCTAAGGTTGTCGATGAGCTATTGTAATGTATAAATAAAGGTCAATAGGACTTGGGTTGGGTTGTTGTTGTTATAGTGGGTTAGTGTTGTTGCTATTAGAAGATATTGTGTTGTGAGGAGATATTGCTATTGAGAGAGAAGTGTTGTATTGTGAGAGCAATCTATGTTGTAGGATCTTCAGCTGGGTGCGTAGGGAAGGGAGAAAGAGAGAGAAAGAGACAGAATAAGATAATATCCGTTAGCTAAGAGCACAGATCAGAATTGTATGCTTTCATCATAATATATTATAAAGCACAGTTATGTGGACGTAGCCCTAGAGAGAGGATGAACCACGTATATCTTGTGTCGTGTGTGATTGATTGATTTGAAAATAGGGTCCTGACTTGTTTTTCTATGAAAGCACCCTCAACTCCATTAAAATAAACTTCAGGACCTTGCTCAATGTCTTAGTTGTGCAAGAGGTTTTATGTGTCAAGTTTATGCATCTTTTAGGTGTTTATGTGTGAGGTTATTGAAATGTTAAATATGTTGTTTAAAGAATACAACAACAACATAAAGTGCAACAAACAATAACCAACAACTCACGACAATAACAACATGATAAAGGAGTTCACCCCCAACTGGACTATATCTCCTTGAGCCTCCATCAATGGACTAGGCTCTCTGGGATTAGTTTGTCAAAGATATTTTTACAAGATGCTTCTCAAGTCCAATGGATTTACTAACTGTACCATTGGGTTCAAAATACATAAAAACCCCAAAAATGACTAATAGAACTCTGAAAATGGACCATGGCTCATCTGGGCATGACCTCTTCTACATGTGGCCTTGAGCTTCCTTGAGCTTCCTTGTTGAAAAAACACATGTAAAAGTCCTCAAATGCATATGAAACCTGTCCCAATGTGTTCATAGCATAAAAATTAGTCAAAAATGACTATTCAGTCACAAAAAATAGACTTGGGCTCATCTGAGCATGACCTCCATCAATGGTGGCCCTAAGCTCCTTGGAGCTCCCTGAAACTTCAATGATGTAAAAAATGCAATAGAATTCTCCAAATTCCTTTGAAAACTATGCCAATGGATTCAAAACATCTAAAAACCCCTAGATTGGCTTTTCCGGCACCTCATTTGGCTAAAAAATGAAGAAGTTAGGCCTCCTGTCATTTTTCTCCTTCAAGCTTGTTGTCTTTGGTTCGCCAATTCACACCTCCTGTGTGAGTAACCTGGATTCTGGGAATTTCCCATGCCTAAGCCTAGCACACACACCGTTTCCACAAATCTCGCCATAATGTAGCATCATTAGTGGACCTAGGCCCCAAAACATGGAGGTGTTGGGCGCATGGGGGCCATATGGCCACGTCCCAATGCATAAAAAGGGCTCCATTAGCATGAATTCTTGTCCGCTTGACAAGTGGCGAGTGTGTGGGTTAAAAACCGTTTAAAATTTACAGCGCGAATCCATGGAGTGGTCATGTCATATGGTAGGATATGCAACTGGGGGCTAGGGCTAAGCCTTAGCCCAGGCGCACCCCAAATGTAACAACACGCCACTTTAAATAAAATTAAAACCACATATGGTTAAGAACCAAATGGTGGCCGTGATGGCAGCCCAGCCCTTGCCAAGTATTTGCATACGGTGGGGGAGGTCTGGGGTTCGAACTCCACAGACTCTATAAAACTTTTACCATAAACCAAAACATGGTGCCACGTGGCAGCACCCGATTGGCCAATAAAATGACACGTGTCTCAAAATGATTTTCCCACGTGTCCTGTCAATCGACTGCCAACTCATCCCATGCCACGTCATCTTTCCATGTCACCTGCCACGTCATCATGTACAGATTGTACAATCAACAATTTTTTTGCCTATTTGGCAAATCGAACTGAATGTGATATCTCACTCGTATAATGTCCATTTGAACCTGTTCAAAGTGATTTGGGTTCATGACGACGAGGCCTACACACCCATCTGTTATGAATCACTTCAAAACGGATGGGTGTGTAGGCCTCGTNCAGATTGTACAATCAACAATTTTTTTGCCTATTTGGCAAATCGAACTGAATGTGATATCTCACTCGTATAATGTCCATTTGAACCTGTTCAAAGTGATTTGGGTTCATGACGACGAGGCCTACACACCCATCCGTTTTGAAGTGATTCATAACACTTTGATTTTTGGGCTAAAATTTGACCCCTGGTCCAGATTCTGATCATTGATGGTTTGTTCTTTGTCATTTGATATGCTGTGATGATGATAATGTGTTATATATGAGATATAACTAAGCACAATAGGTTGTAAGAAGATAAATAATACTATATTGTTGTGTGTTGGTTGTTGTGAATCCACTTTGCATTCCTTCTGGTTGTAGACATCTCTGTCCTGCAACCCCCTCATAGCTACTTTGGGTGAGACTGAATATGCCTCGCAGGTGTTTTCGAAAGGGCCAGTAGTTAGGGATTTTTGGTGCGCTCTTGGAGCTGAACTTGGGTCTTCCCCTATGCAAACATTGGGGGATGAACACTATGTTCAGACTTAAAGGACAAAGGGATGCAGACTCAATATGAAGTAAATAATTTCTCTAGGGTAACTTTGCTCTCAAAGTTGAATTCTCTCTCCTTTTCCATAACTCAAAATTGGCTTCTTTATATCCTTCAAAATGCAAATGAAAGGCCGAGTCAAAACATTTCTAGTATATCGAAGGTCAAGGATCAGAGATATCCTATCGTGACATGGAAACCCGACATTTAATTTTGATTTTTTGGCACAAATCCTGATGTACGTGGGTTGTATTGGAGCAACCTACGTATACACTTTCTCTATAGGGTGAAAGATGCGTACAAGTGGAAAAAATTTATATTTTTTCTTTGGATTTATCAATCACGGAAAGTGGGTCTGCATAGGGAAATGGAGTAAGGCCTTGTATGCAAGATTGCATAGGGTGAGGAAAATCTTGTTCTAATAGATGCCCCCTAATGTGTGAGGTCATAGGAGTATCTGCAATGGCCGAAATACATTATAAATAACCCAGAAGTGGAGTGGTAGGGGACCAGCTGGACGAACCCAATTGCTCATTACATTCTGTACTAAATTTTCATACATGGGTGCCAAAAATTACACTGCAGATCCATGTGGAAAATATACCAAACAAGTGTCTGTGGCCATGAATAGGAAAATACAAATGCAGTTACATGCCAAAAGTTGTCATATTCATGAACAAGGCCCAGTTGAACCAATCTCAAGAAACCAAGATGAGGATATATGTATACCATGGAGTACAATCTAATCTCCCATGATCACTAAAGTCATATAGCTACTAGTCCAATGAAAAGGAAGCAACAACTCAAGAAAGCTGCGGCCACATAGTGATGTCTTCAAGTCTTCTACACAATCTGCCAAAGGTGCAAATCTACATCATGTGAATAAAAGAATTGAGTTCGAACACAACGAGACATCGTTTGATTACTGTTCATTGATGTATACCATTAACAAATGCGAGATAGCCTACCGATAATGAAAGTAGGTATCAAGGCACCGAGTACATTCTTGTTGGGTATGTGTTATATTCTTTGCATGTGTGTGTGTGGGCACATCAGATTCAAAAACTGCGTCTGACGATCCCTCTAGTAGTTCTTTATGTGTGGTGTGCATCAGACACTTCCTAGGGGGGTCCCAGGGGGGCCAGGTATGCCCCTCCCCCCTTGTTACGTGTAGCGTTCAGGGAAACATTTGTGTGGGGAATGTCCCAACAACAAGCCTTCGATGACTTGAATGAGTGTTTGTGCTCGTCCCCAGTACATTCATTACCAGACCTGCAACATCCCTTTGATATCGAGACAGATGCTTTAGACTATTCTGTGGGCCCCGTTCTCACTCAACACCCCCACCCCGTGGCGTATCATAGTGAAACACTATCAGATGTTGTACATAAGTACCCTACTTACGACAAAGAAATGTAGTCCATTGTGAAAGCTTGTCGCCAGTGGAGACATTACATTATGGGGAAGGAGACAAACATCCACACTAATCACAAGCACCTACAATTCATGCAGACCCAAGGAAAAATGGAGAATAACCACTATCAGAAGTGTTCCACATACTTACAATAGTTCCACCTCAACATCAAGTATAAAAAATGAATTGCCAAATGAGTTGATGATTTCCTCAGTCGACCTCTAGTCGTGACACTCACCACGGTGCTAGACTCTTGTATCCATGAGACCTCTAGATGCCCCCACCTCTATGAGACATACCTTGAATTCTCCACCACCTACCAAATTTTGGGAGAAAACTCAGTGGTCATTAATTTCCATCTTTAGGATGGGCTATTGTGTCGTCTAGGCCATTTATGTGTTCCATCAAGTGAGAGAAGAAAGCTGATTTGGGAAGATCATTACAATCAGGTGGAAGGACACTTTGGTGTCGAAAAGACAGTGGAAGTGTTGCATAAACATTTCTACTGGCCGAAACTTCGATGAGATGTTATCAAATATATTAGGTCTTGCACCGCCTGCACTATTGCCAAACTGACCACTATGAAATGGGGGCTGTAAACCCCTCTACCTACTCCTGACAAGCCGTGGGAATCCATCTCAATGGACTACATGTTAGGCCTCCTTTCCACCAAGAGGGGAAATGACTGTGTTTTTATGGTTGTCGATCACTTTTCCATGATGTCGATTATGCCTGCCTACAATAAGAACGTCACCGCAGATGCCACTACCAAGCTTTTCTTTGAATGCATCTGGGTACACTTTGGGATCCCACAAACCATTATCTTAGATCAGGACAGTCGGTTCCTCAGCACATTCTGGTTGAGCCTTTGGTCACTGCTGGATACCAAGCTCACCAAATCCACTGCCTTCCACCCCCAGACAGATGGCCAAACTAAGGGCATCAATCAGATGATCGTACATATCATGTGCATGTACAATTCCAAGCACCCTCGCACATGTGATGAGATTATTTCGTATATCCAACATAGCTACAACTGATCCCTGCATAGCTCAACTGGCCACAACCCCTTTCAGGTGGGGTTGGGATTCCAACCATTGGGCCCCATGGATGTTTCACTACCCCTAGAGAACACCTCGATCAACTCATCCCCCGCTCCACCAGAATCTGACAAATTCACCTGGTTCATTGAGTGGATCCAGCACATCCGCCAACAAGTTCAGGATATTTTACAGAAGTCCAATGCCAAGTACAAGCAACTCCATGGTCAACACCGGGTGCCACATAAGTTTCAAGTGGGAGGCAAAATTCGGTTGCACTTGCAGAAAGAATGCCTTAGAGGACCCCATTGGAAGCTTTGCCCACTCCAGTATGGTCCATACACCATCACCAAGGCTTTGAGTGACAATGCTTTTGCGCTCAACATTCCCCCTTTCCTTGGCCTGCACCCAGTCTTCAACGTGGCTCTCATTCGACCATATTTCCCACCATTATTGGACACCTCGGAGATAGAAGAGAAGTTGACACCAATAGAGATCAACCTTGACTGCATGCAACATGCATCCAATGAGCATATTGTGGGCACACAGATCAAGGGCACCTGACATCAAACGATCCATCTTTATTGAGCTGTCAAAGAAGGGTAGCTCCTGCACCAAGGCAAGTCGCTCACCCGGGGCCAAATTCAGCAGAAATTTCCTCATCTCATGGGGGAACTCAACACAATGGATACCATTGCTTCCTATGTGGGGTGGATTGATCCATATGGATGTCGGTGGCCTCCCACCTATTCCAACTAGTTCATTTTGGCAGTTTTTGAGTTTAGCAGATTTTTTTTTCCTAGTTTTCAGGTCCCTGACTTGCGGGGCCATTTTGAGGCCCTAAACAACTTTAAGGCTCGTTATAGACCTTTCCAATGGGCTATCGTGCACCTAAAACAAATATCATATGCAAAAGTTATGACCCCGAGAAGTTGATGTACTAACTTACCCAAACGGGGCCCACATGACTTTTGGCGCTTAATCTACTAGGGTTAGGTTTTAGGATGTCTAGGGTTTTTGAAATTCTTGTTTATTGTAAAAAGGCCTTCAGAGCCTCATTGTAATCATCTTCTTGCGAATGAGCACAACCGTCACATCTCTTCTCATAGATAAGCCATCACCATTCCACACATCTTGTTTTCCGCTGCATTTTACAGTTTCAACTTATTTCCTTATTGAATAGAAAACCAATTTTACTATATCTCTGTTATTTTGTATCAAACATCTTTTAATAATCTATATTCATTTAGTGATGCTCATAAAATCCGGATCATTAAATTATTACAATTTAAAATTATTTTAAAAATAAAAATATTTATATTATTAATCTAAAAATGTTATTACAATAATTATTTTATGAAAAAAATACTTATATTATTAATCTAAAAATGTTATTACAATCTAAAAAAAATTACTTATATTATTAATCTACAAATGTTATTACAAACTAAAAAAAATCACTTGAGTGAGAATATGAGATTATAGAATTTTCACATTTTAACAAGATTATTTTAAAGTGATAATGTTTTTATCTATTCACAAGTGGAGTAAGATAGTTGATTAACGAACATAATATTTTTTTCTTAAAACAATAATGGGATAAATTGTATTAAAATATAAAATTATAATAAATGTTGTAACATAAATAGCTATTACTGATTTTAAAGAAATCTTAGTGTATGCCCAAAACAAAGATTGGTTACTTTTTCTCTATACAAAACTACCGAGTACTCCTTAACGCTATATATTTAATAGAATATGCTTAAGATTCATATAACCCTGAAAAACATAAAAATTAAGATTATGCATAGCAGTTAGTTACTTCCTCTAGACCTGTACTTGTTGGTTCAAGGTCTTGATTCACAATTTCCATTTCCTCGTCAAGATTGTGGGTCATTTCATCCTCCTTTATCTCACCACTATATGAGTTGGTTGAAAGTCTTTGAGTTGAGGCCATGGATTGATCACTCGTACTCAAACTGAGTGCCAAATTTTGTAGGAGATTGCATTCTTCTTCCAAATATTTCAGTTGTTGCTTCAATTCCTTTAGAGACCCCATGATTTATGATATCTAGATTGTTATTGACATTCTATCTCATGAATTTTTGAAGAAACATTGAAAATTGAGAACCTATTGTCGTGAATATAATCCTACTGAACTATGAGAACTATGTATAAATTTCTTTGAATTCCCTAGAATCCATCACGTACCCACTCTGACCAATAAATTCTACTAGTAAATAGTACTCCACGTTTCCTACAATCCCTCATCTACACTATGTTTCCCAAGTCCTAAGAGTGTTCTTGTGTCTTGATTTTGAAAATTGGGAACGCTTCCCTATATTTAGATTGAAGGATTGAATATTTCCAAGATACACAAATTGGAAGAATTCCTCTGAACTAGATCTAAAGCTAACACCAACCTAAAGTCACCAGGTTCCTAATGTGCCAATAGACCACTAGAGGGGAGGATTCCCTAAAACTTTCAATTAAGGAAAAATCCTAAACACCAAGCAGAAATCAATGAAGTTTCTTACCTCATGAGAAAGCTTGTCATGCTCGCTGTGCCTCTCAAACATCGATGTGATTACCCCACTATGAGTCAGAGAAATAAGAAAGCATTAGACATAAGCATGTGAATTCAAGTCCTATTGCATACGAAGGAGGGACTCACATCCCTTCTCATAACTATTCAAATGCTTGGTGAAATGACTTGGGTTGTGAGTTGTGTGACAAATTATATGACCGGGGTAATTGTGTGTCATGTGACAGATTAATAGCACCAAAGATGTCTTTCTACTCATCATTAATTGGGGAATGGTTTTTTAATTAAGTGTCCCATTAACTATAAGCTCCCCCTATTTTAGAATTGAGGTGGCCTCTTATTTACTTTGTTAAGTATTGAGGTTAAGGGGTTGTCTCCTAGTTCTAAATTATAAATTATAGAGGTCAATGTTTGCTTCATTCAAGTATTGAGGCTAAGGGGTTGTCTCCCAAAGTCTCCTATCACAATTAGTGAAAAGTCTCCTATCACAATTAGTGATGGCACACTAGTTCTTTTAACTATTTGAGTCATTTCCATAGCTTTATACTTCTCTTTTATTATTTTATTATTGGAAACAATACCAAATCCCACCGAAGTAAGTTTCTTATAGCTTTATACTTCTCCTTTATTGTTGGAAACAATACCAAATTCGAGTGAAGTAAGCTTCTTGTATCCTATGGGGTCCATAATAATTCGCAGCACCTGCCACCCCATTCAACTAACATAATTAAAACACAATCTTTACTATATTTAAATTCTATAATTTATATATTTAGTAACAATTTTCTAAAATATATTTTTAATAAATTATAAATATTAAATTATTTAAAATATCTACTTTATTATTAAAAATAAGGTGTTAGATGGTTTAAAAATAAATAATAATATATTATTTGAGGATATGTTATGATCTATATATTTTTTACTAATAAAAATAATTATATCATTAATAGTTTTTTTTAATAGAATGTGTAGATTACAAAGTATTCATGTTAACTTTTTATTCAGGTAAATGTAAATGGGAATGGTTGGGAAATTTGTATTAAATAAAGTTTATAGGAAAAGTTATAGTAATTTAAAAAAAACTTCGGGTTATAATATTGGTGCGTGCGCAGCGACCGACAATTGAATGGTGGTAGCCCCATTATTTAAATAACTATTTTCCGGGGTATGAAAAAAGCGAAATGACATAATTACATATATGCTGTTAACTTCAAAACAGTGATACATAATGTGACACATTGTATTACGATTGCCATAGAATAGAGTATCTCCCCTTATAGTCTGTTACTGTAGGATATATTCTTTAATTCCAATGCCTTAATTCCTTAATGCCAGAAATTTTGTAATTAAAATATTAATTATTTATTTTAAAAATATTTATATGTTAATTTATTAAAGAATGAAATTAGAGTTAAAGTTTTTTTATATTCTTTTAATTTTATAAGTGAAATTATGATAATTTTACAATTGAATAAAAATTATTTTGAGATGATAATTATTAATAAAGTAAGATAATTGATTAACCATTAATTAAGCTATTAACTTAACAATGTTTTTTTTTAATTTATATTAATAATAATAATAATAATAATATAAAAATGTATTTTTAAGGTCACGGCCAAGCCATCACATCAAATTGGTGTATGAGACCCTCCTCTGCCCAGCGATTTGACTGGTAAAGTCTACAAATGTATACATACCCCTACAAAGGTATACATACCCTAGCCCCCTCTGGATTTGACCTCTTAAGAAGAAACACATGTTCTTAACCATTAGGCCCACTCAAGCTGTATATTAATTAAAATGATATGTAATTTTTAATTAAAATTTATATTAAATAATTTAAACTATTATTATTTTTTTTAAATTATATTTCTTGATTATCAGCTAATTTTTATTATCCATACAATATCAATATATATATTTTTATTGTTATGTGTAAACAAAAATTGATTATTTAAATTAATTAATTGTAGTTTTTAATAACATAAATTAATTTTATTAAATATCTCTAAATTTTAAACAGTTAATTCTACTTAAATTATTATACCCGGAGATTTATATTTATTAAAAAGTTCTAGATTAATCAATATTATAATTAAAAATATACAATGTGCATGCTAGATTTAACAATAAGAGAATATTTTAGATAATGTCTACAAATTAAAATCAAGATACATATCATTTTAAGTGAGTTAATCATTAGAACGTCTAATTAACATAGATTATTCATTAATCATCTCATCTCGCAACCTTTATCAACCATGGATTAAGTGGGCTAATTTTCTGGGTTAGTATATTCTATACAACTCTTATTTAAACTTTATAAAAATATTTAAAAAATATAGGTGAATCAGCCATGGATTAAGTGGGTTAAGTGGGGTAATTTTCTGGGCTAGTATAATCTATACATTTTGTATTTAAATTTTATAAAAATATTTAAAAAATATAGGTGATAATGAAAAGACGAAAATGTTGACCCACCACCCAATTCCCATTTTTCACATTTACCTAAATTACTATAAAATCATATGATTGTCATGTTTAGATGATTAACAAGAATTAATATTTGTGAAAAATTTTATTGTCAAATTTATATGATTGAACCACGGATTGCAGTGTTTGGAGTGTAGCATGGGGTTTTAACTGAGTGTTCCTTTATGGGATTTTGGGATTTAATGCCATGGGCGTTCACCCGCAGTTGTGGATAGGCTTATTGACAATGTGTACAATTAGTGATCTTTTAATCTAAAAACCCAATTTGATGACTAGAAATAAAAGATGCTAGCGTATTCTTAGTTGTCCTCTCAAATCAATGAATAAGATTTATTGTTCATAACTTCTTTGCATTTATTAATGCATCAATTAACATGAAAATTTTGATTATCAAGTTTACATAATTGAACCACTAATTAAATTGAAAAAAAACTTCGTTTCACACTTTTGAAGTATAATTATTTTAAAGTATAATTAACTTGATAATAATAATCCATTATTCATTGTAACATGGGGTTTTAACTGTGTACACGGGCTTTTGGGATTTAACGCCATGGGTGAGGTTCTTTTATTTTTTTTCTTGCGCCTGGATTGGGTTTGAACTAGTTTTAACTGCCTGCACGTGGTTTCCCATTCTCAATCCGATCTTGGCAATACATTAGTTCTGATTGAATTCCCATTCTCATCTAGGCACTAAAATGTCGTTTGGTTCCCTTACCCCTTCCCATTCCCATCTCGATACTACATTAATTCAGAGAAGAGTTATGGTTCTTCTATGTTCATACTGTGTTGCATAATCACGCTGGAGAAGCTGCACCCATGAGCATCGGTTTGGTTTTATCTGGTCACCATTTCCAGCTCCAAATGTAGAGTAGTCATTCCAATGATTATGTTGTGGGACTTCTTAAGTATAGACTCCTTTACGTTGACCCAGGTGTTTGGTTGATGTTTGAATCTTACGTATGGGCCATGGTTCCATGTATCTCAGCGGATTGGAAAGTTCCATGGACTCTGGAGGTTATCTCCGATTCTTCATATGGAGAAGGCGATGAGGTCGAGTTTGTCAGATTCCCAGAACCCTTTATTGATATCTTAGTTTTGTGCAGGTTTAGTTGCTAATTTGTTAAATTGTGGCGACACGAGTTTCTCCAAGATTTGAACATATGGGCAACGAGGGCTCTGGAACGATGATTTAACGGATCGTGTTTTCCAGCGATATGTTTCTTGTCATTTTTCCTTTCCCATGTTGTTGTTTGACTGGGGATGTTCTGATATCAATCCACATTCTCAACTTCTCCAAGAGGTAGAGCAGCCCTTTGGCTAGGGGAAGATCCTGGTTAAATTCCTAGCCTGTTCAATCTTTTCAACAGTTAAAAACATTAAGCAAGTAATTGCAATAACAAAACTGGTGATATTGGCTATTTGTGTTGGATCCATATGAATGCGTAAGAGAAGGTTTCTCCTTTCTGCCAGTTGTAGTATGAAGCTATACAAGAACTGCAAAATTTGGTCAGACAATATGAGATAGGAAGGGTAGATCCTTTATTGAATAAATAAGTACATCAACTATCCAAGAAGAGAAGGAAAAATAAGGAACTACACCTGAATGCTCAGATTGGAGAATATGATATAGACTATGTTGTCCTCAACTTGGGGTCAGAGGTCAATGTCATGACAAAGAAAATATGGGCCCTGATGGGAAAACCTAAGTTGATATATTCCCTTATCAGGCTTAGGACGGCTAATCACCAGGTAGTAAGCCCCTTCAGAAGATTGGAACATGTTCCTGTGGACATCGACGGAGTAAGGACGCTTGCATATTTTGAGGTAATTGAGATAGTTGATGATAATTGTCCTTACCCTGCGCTGTTAGGAATCAATTAGGATTTCAATAACTCCACTTTGGTTGATTTAAATAAAATATGAATGATGTTTCAAGGAAATGTCCTTAGGCTCATTGCTCCTTTAGATCTAGATGAAGGCCAGCGATACACAGAGCCCATTAGAGAAGAAGACCATGCATATGAACTGGAAGACATATACAAACTAATCGCCAGACAACAGGATTACATTAATCCTACGGCTGATGGAAAACTAAGATGGAAAAGTGGCAACGCATGTTCATCATATTCAGAAGAGTCACTGGAAAACTGGCAGAACAAAATGTACGAAGTATCTACAACGAGATGCGCTAGATTAACTAGAAGTTCGTTGGATCAACGCTATAGTAAGTAACTTACCCACCTTTGATGGTCTGAATCCTTTAGAAGCCTTCTTATCGGACTTTGAAGAAAGTGTACCAACGCAACAAATATTGTTGGCAATGGATGAGGCCCTGAAAGCCACACCAACAAGATGGTGGGGGATACACAAAAACAACATTACAGACTGGGTACAATGTCGTACTTTGATGATAGCACGGTTCTCAACACAAGTAGAAGGCTATGAAGTTCGGTATACAAGTCGAAGTTGTCCAAAGGACCATGTCTGAAGTTGCGAGGAAGCCTAGAGAAATATTCCTCAAGAGCAGTGGGTGCACAAATTCATTAACACACTGGACACCACCCCTATCAACCGGTATCTTCAAGCAGAGTTGCATATCAACTGGTATCTTCAAGCAGAGTTGCACCTCATCACTACAGATTGGGAAGGTATGACCCAAAATTTTGTAACTACCTTCTTATTTGAAAGCCAATATCCTTTAGTAGACCAAGCATTACATATTGTAAGACATAAAGTGTTTGAGGAGGCCTCTAGACTCCCTTTGGAGCAAGAAGAGGACGAATGGACTACGCCTCTCTAGAAACTGCAAGGATGTTACAACATCAATGTTGATCAAGACGATGATCCTAGGAAGGTGAACATCACCGAAACATAAGTCAAAAGAGACATAGAAGGACCAGGACTTGAGCTACCATTCATTGGACAGTCGATCACGATCAAGAAATTCAATATTGGAACAGAGAAAACACTGATGCTTGCAAATGTTGGAGATTATTGGGATGTTTCCACTATTGAAAATATTACAGAATTACTGCATGAATATCGGGATTTGTTTTGAACCAAGTTCATTGATATGAAAGGCATTAAAGGGCCCATGGGAGAGATGAGGATCCCTTTAAAGCCAGATGCAAGACTAGTCAAACAGAGACCCTACAGATTGAACCCTAAATATAAGGAGAAAGTGAAGATTGAACTCGACAAAATGCTGGAAGCAGGGATCATAGAACCTGTGGAAGAATCAGAATGGATTATCCCTATGGTGGTACAAGACAAGAAGACATAAGAGATCAATATTTGCATAGATCTCAGGAAGCTGAATGATGCCTGTTTGCATGACCGTTTCCCTACACCTTTCACTGACGAAGTGTTAAATAATGTAGGAGGTCAGGAAGTATATTCTTTTACAGGTGGATTTTCAGGATACCATCAGATCCGGATTGCCAAGTAAGATCACCATAAGACCACCTTCGCCATAGAATGGGGATCCTACCACTATACAGTGATGTCGTTTGGATTGAATAATGCCCCATCCATCTTTTCCAAGGTGGTGGTCGAAGCATTCAAGGAGTTTCTGCATAAATTTCTAGAAGCATACTTTGATGATTGCACTGTTTTTAGTTTATTGAAAAATCATATCGAATGTTTAAGGCTAATGTTGGACAAGTGCAGGCAGTGTCAGATTGCCTTAAACTTGAAGAAGTGCATTTTATTTTCACCATTTGGAGTGTTTAAGGTCATATTGTATGCAAATAGGGATTGTTGGTAGATCCATCTAAAATTTCCATCATAGTTGATCTACTCCCTCCTACTTCAGTCAAACAGCTGCGCATTGCGCTAGGACACACAGGATATTACAGGAAGTTCATTAAAGGATATACCTATATTACAATATCCATGGAGAATCTTTTGAAGAAGGATTGTCAATTTCACTGGACAGAAGAATGCCAATAGAGCTTCAACACACTGAAATAGAAAATGGTTACTGCGCCTATTCTGGTTTTCCCATATTGGAGTAAGGAGTTTCATGTGCATGTCGATGCATATTCTATTACATTAGGAGTTATGTTATCAAAACCAGGAGCAAGAGACATTGAACACCCATTAGCCTTTGCTAGTAGGAAGCTATCAACAACTGATATTAATTACACCACTACTGAGAGAGAAGGGTTAGCCATGGTGTATGCGCTGTAGAAGTTCTGCCACTACTTGTTGGGAGGACACTTTAAAATGTTTACCGATCACTTTGCACTAACATACCTAGTCAGCAAGATAGTGTTGGGGGCGAGAATATGCAAATGGCTTCTTCTATTTCAGGAATGTGATTTTGAGATCGTAGTTAAGCCAGGGAGAATGAACAAAGGTTCTGACCACTTGTTGAGGTTGGAACATGGAGAAGAGCCTACTAGTTTGGAGGATACACTATCAGATGCATAATTGCTAGCCATTAGAAATATCGATGATCACTTTGCAGAAATAGTCAATTTCCTGTCAACAGGAATGGCACCTAGTGAGTATACAATTACCCAGAAGAAACAACTAGTAGTGCGTGCTATAGATTGTTCACTTATAGCTAGACAACTATACAAAATGGGACCTGATGAGATATTGAGGAGGTGTTTTATGGAAGCAAAGCGACTGTTGATCCTCACCGAAGCTCATGAAGGCATCGGAGGAGGACACTACACAGGGAAAGAAACAACCCAGAAGGTTCTTATAGCTGGCTTTTGTTGTCCTACCCTACATAGAGATGCTAAGGACTATTACAGAGCCTGTGATGTATGCCAAAGAGTTGGGAAACCATTCAGAAGAGATGAAATGATTTTAGCACCACAACTGACCCTACAAGCATTTGAGAAATGGGACATTTACTTCGTGGGACCTATTAACCCACCAGACAAGTGCATAGGAGCAAGGTACATAATTACTTTGACAGAGTACTTGACCAGATGGGTCAAAGCAAAAGTAGTTAAGGATTGTAGTGCAACTACAACTGCGTGCTTCATATTTG
>JASDQU010241110.1:25535-35600 GCA_032191745.1 Picea mariana | reverse complement strand
GGGGGATGTGAATGGAGGTAAGTTCTCAAAGTCTGAAATGGGCGTCGATGGAGCCATGGAAGCGAGGAGTCTCTCTTCTATTCGAGAGACTAAATTGTCGTTTGGTTCCCTTACCCCTTCCCATTCTCAATCCGATCTTGGCAATACATTAGTTCTGATTGAATTCCCATTCTCATCTAGGCACTAAAATGTCGTTTGGTTCCCTTACCCCTTCCCATTCCCATCTCGATACTACATTAATTCAGAGAAGAGTTATGGTTCTTCTATGGTCATACTGTGTTGCATAATCACGTTGGAGAAGCTGCACCCATGAGGATCAGTTTGGTTTTATCTGGTCACCATTTCCAGCTCCAAATGTAGAGTAGTCATTCCAATGATTATGTTGTGGCACTTCTTAAGTATAGACTCCTTTACGTTGACCCAGGTATTTTGTTGATGTTTGAATCTTACGTATGGGCCATGGTTCCATGTATCTCAGCGGATTGGAAAGTTCCATGGACTCTGGAGGTTATCTCCGATTCTTCATATGGAGAAGGCGATGAGGTCGAGTTTGTCAGATTCCCAGAACCCTTTATTGATATCTTAGTTTTGTGCAGGTTTACTTGCTAATTTGTTAAATTGTGGCGACACGAGTTTCTCCAAGATTTGAACATATGGGCAACGAGGGCGCTGGAACGATGATTTAACGGATCGTGTTTTCCAGCGATATGTTTCTTGTCATTTTTCCTTTCCCATGTTGTGGTTTGACTGGGGATGTTCTGATATCAATCCACATTCTCAACTTCTCCAAGAGGTAGAGCAGCCCATTGGCTAGAGGAAGATCATGGTTAAATTCCTAGCCTGTTCAATCTTTTCAACAGTTAAAAACATTAAGCAAGTAATTGCAATAACAAAACTGGTGATATTGGCTATTTGTGTTGGATCCATATGAATGCGTAAGAGAAGGTTTCTCCTTTCTGCCAGTTGTAGGATGATACCATAATATAGATTGATGAAAAATGTCCTTGCATTTGCAGCGGAGCGCATTAACCACCCCACCACACGCTCTTACCAGAACGTCTTTCATTGTCAAAACTTTTATTTTAAAGGTAAATGGAAGTGAAGTAAATGGAAGTGAAGGTGATAATAAAGGTGAATTTCATTGTAAAAACTTTTATTTTAATCATTTGAAACATTTTCGGAGTACAAATCCCAATTAAAACTAAGTGGATAAACCCAAAACCATCAATTTCATTGCAAAAATGTAAATTTTTATTTTAATCATTTGAAACATTTCATGAGTACAAATCTCAATTAAAATTAAGTGGATAAACCCAAATTGCATTGCAAATCTGTAAACTTAAACATTTCTTCAGTACAAATCCTAATTAAAAAAATAAAACTAAGTGGATAATCCCAAAACCATGAATTAAAAAATTAAAACTAAGTGGATAATCCCAAAACCATCAATTGCATTGCAAATCTGTAAACTTTTATTTTAATCATTTGAAACATTTCCTCAATACAAATCCTAATTAAAACTAAGTGGATTAATGCAAAACCATCAATTACATTGCAAATCTGTAAAACTCAGTTCAATCCACTACATGTATCCAATAAATGGAAGTGAAGGTGAACTCCATACGAAAGGAAAGGTGAACTCCATTCCCAAAATATTTATTTTAATCATTTAAAGTCTATCTTCATTCAAAACACAAATAGATGGGTATAATTAAAAACCAATCAACTTGAAGTTTGTAAGTTTGTACCCAACTACAAATGTGCAACAAATTTAAAGTGAAAATCTCAATCAAAGCAGTGTAGGCACAACTCAAAACCAATTCATTGCAAATTTGTAAAACCCAAGACCAATCAAGTCTGCAACAAATGGAAGTGAAGATGAACTCCATTCTAAAAACATTCAAATCCCAATAAAAGCCGAATGGGTATAACTCAAAACCAATAAACTGTAAGTCTACCACAAATGGAAGTACCAAATGGGTATAACTCAAAACAAATAAAGTGTAAATCTACCACAAATGGAAGTGAAGCTAAAATCTATTCCCAAAACTTTTATTTTAAGAATTATAATCATAATCAAAGCGACACAATTCTAACTCCCACTTAAAATCAATCAACTATAACACTGAAACCAATCAAATGCAAGACCTATACACCTCTAGATCGATCAACTACAAATCTACAATAAATAGAAATCAAGGTAAACTTCATTCTCAATACTTGTATTTTAATAATTAGAAACATTTCCTCACTCAAAGGACAAATCCCAATCAATATGGGTGGGTACAACTCAAGACCAATCAACTACAGATTTATACAACTCAAGATCAATCAATTACAAATATGAATCAACTACAAATATACAACTCAAGACCAATCCACTCCAAATATGAATCAACTATATACAGCTCAAGACCAATCTACTGCAAATATGCAACAAATGAAGTAAAGGTGAATTCCATTTCCAAAACCTTTATTTTATAATCTAAGTCTTTTCCTCTCATAGCACAACTCAAACCCATGAGTGTACACCCCATGTCCAATCAATTGAGGACAACAATTCATCTCATACTGTCACCATAGAAGGGTAGCAATGAAAAGGAAACCCTAACAAGGAAATTACTTCACTGGTATTGAACAAGATACTAGTGGCATTGGTTATAGCAATGATGCTTGTGGATATCGGTCCCATGCCATTGATTAAAATTTAGATAATAGAAATTCGAACAAAGTTATAGTGGTTGAATGTGGAGTTGTACCCATCGTTGTAGCAATGCTCCCACTATTGATAGAAATATTATTAAATGTCAAACCGGGTCATTATAAGAGGAGATTAAATTTATGTTTATTGTAGACATGCACCAACTATGTGTGGATATGTGTTAGAGCAAGATTTGTCTCACCCCATCCAACTTCCTCAGAAGGCCTTTTCCATTTCCCTATGCAGACTTGAAGTCCCTTTTTACAATTCCCAGAGATAAAAAACATATTTTTCCACATACACACGCCCTAACGGCTATACAACATGTGTATACGTAGGTTGCACCATTACAGCCCGTGTATGTCAGGTTTTGTGTCCAAAATTAAAAATGGTGTCAGGGTTCTATGTCACGTCATGAGATCCATGATCCTTGACCTTCCATATACTGTAAACATTTCGACTCATCCCTTCAATTCCATTTGAGGGCTATAAATGGGCCATATCCAAGTTGTGGAAGAAGGAGAAGAATTCAACTTTGATAGAAAAGTTACTCAAGAAATATTATTCACTTCATATTGAGTCTGCATCCCTTTGTCCTTTTAAGTTTGAACACATTGTTTGTCCCCCAAGCTCTTCCCTCTTTGATGAAGAACCTCATTGTCTCTCTTATACGAGCTTTCCTTTGTGGAGGATTGAAGTGGTGGAGGCCCAGCTAGAAGGCACTTAGTTTCTTGGTTCCGAGAAGTGCCGACACAGAAGTTTGTCATTCATACACTTTTGTTGATCATATTTTAATAGAAATACTCTTTTCTCGTCCAATTAATGTCTTGCAAATATTTGAATTGTTATTCCATGGGCATATTTCTTATGAATATTGATTGATTATGCTATTGTATGTGCTAACTATATATATTATCACCATATGATTGTGTATCTTGGTTTTTGAGGACAAGTTGCAGGTGTATAGCTTTGAGTCGAATGCTCAACAGTGGCCTTCTTCGAACATCTGAACGAGGTAGGCTCTTTATCTTTCCTTGTTAGCATCTTTGTTTATACAGAATACTTGAGACTAGAGTTGATTTCTATAGTCATTGCGTCTGTTGTGGTTTACCCCATGCCATAGAGTGATTTTCCTCGTAATAGAATTGGCGACCATATTGAGTCTTTGCCTTCTAAAAGGAGTAAAGTTATCAAACATGGTATACACACCTCCACCTACCATACTTGTGGTCATACAAGTATGAGTACTGAGTCGAGTCAGAAATATATTGGGAGTCCTTCGACTCCCATACCTACCATAGTTAATGGAACTCCTTCCATGCCGTCTACCACTACGGTTGTAGTGACAGAGGTTCCCATCATCACTCTTGTCCGACTTGTAGTTAACACTCAACCTCTAGTAATGAACCCTTTTGGGTCTCTTTTTAGTTCATCGAGCTACAATACTCAGTCCATCCCTTCTGCCTCTAGCCCTTTCTCTTATGATATGTTGAATTTCACATCGTAATTTTCATCCTACATTCCAACATCTAATCTAAATCCTAGTATTGGACACGGGGGCATGGCTCCTAAGCATATTCCACTTTCGTTTGGCGGTACTCATATTCCCCAAGCGACTCCTACGGTTGGAATCCTACTTCCTTTTTACCCTGGGTCTAATCCTAGTCTTCATGCTCCTGGATGGGGTAATCAACCAGGCGGACAAGCTCGTGCTTATGTTCCGTCCAAAATTAAAAATGGTGTCGGGTTTCCATGTGACGTCATGAGATCCATGATCCTTGACCTTCCATATACTGTAAATGTTATGACTCATCACTTCAGTTCCATTTGAGGGCTCTAAATGGGCCATATCCAAGTTGTTGAAGAAGGAGAAAAATTCAACTTTGAGAACAAAGTTACTCTGGAAATATTATTCACTTCATATCGAGTCTGCATCCCTTTGTCCTTTTAAGTCCAAACACATTGTTCATCCCCCAAGATCTTCCCTCTTTGATGAATAACCTCATTGTCTCTCTTATATGAGCTTGCCTTTGGTGGAGGATTGAAGTGGTGGAGGCCCAGCTGGAAGGGACTTAGTTTCTCGGTTATGAGACGTGTCGACACAGAAGTTTGTCATTCATACACTTTTGTTGATCATATTTTAATAGAGATACTCTTTTCTCGTCCAATTAATGTCTTGCAAATATTTGAATTGTTATTCCATGGGCATATTTCTAATGAATATTTATGGATTATGCTATTATATGTGCTAACTGTATATATTATCACCATATGATTGTGTATCTTGGTTTTTGAGGACAAGTTGCAGGTGTGTAGCTTTGAGTTGAGTGTTCAACGATGGCCTTCTTCGAACATCTGAACGAGGTAGGCCATTTATATTTCCTTGTTATCATCTTTGTTTACATAGAATACTTGAGACTAGAGTTGATTTCTGCAGTCATTCCATCTGTTGTGGTTTACCCCATGCCAGAGACTGATTTTCCTTGTAATAGAATTGACAACCATATTGAGTCTTTTCATTCTAAAAGGAGTAAAGTTATCAAACGTGGTACACACACCTCCACCTACCATACTTGTGGTCATGGAAGTATGAGTACTGAGTCAAGTCAGAAAGATACTGGGAGTCCTTCGACTCCCACACCTACCATAGTTAATGGATCTCCTTTCACGCCTTCTACCACTACGGTTGTAGTGACGAAGGTTCCCATCATCACTCTTGTCTAGCCTGTAGTTAGTACTCAACCTCTAGTAATGAACCCTTTTGGGTATATTTTTAGTTCGTCGGTCTACAATACTCAATCCATCCCTTCGACCTCTAGCCCTTTCTCTTATGATATGCCGAATTTCATGTCACAATTTTCATCCTACATTCCAACATCTAATATGAATCCTAGTATTGGACTTGGGGGCATGGATCCTCCACATATTCCACTTTCATTTGGTGGTACTCATACTCCCCAAGCGAATCCTACGGTTGGAATCCTACTATAATGTTCCCAAGCCAATTTTTTAAGCTTGGGAACACTAGCTAACCACTGAATTAATTGTTTGACTATTTGTGTATGCAAGTTGGCCTACGATATTTCGTCCTTAGGGTTATATTCATTTATTCAACACAGTTTATCAAGATATATTCAATACAATGCAAGATCTCATCAATACACAAGATATGGAACCATAAAGCACAAATATAACCTTTTTATTATGAAAAGCAAGAACCTAATACAATATAGAAGAAGATCTGGAATAACATCAGATGGCACCAAGATAGAAGATACAAGCTCCTACAAAATGCTCTCGAAAATACAAAATAAGCCTCCAAAGGATGAATATGAGATGAAGACCCAAATACAAAGAGCTAGGCTCACATCCAACCCCCCTATCTATTGGAACGTCCTGCTGGATGAATGAGAAGGCCTAGGTTTCGGCCCAGCTGAAGAAGAAATCCAAGTGATGCCAAACTCCACCAAAAGATAGATCAGGGAAAGGGGAATCCCTCCCTAAAGTATGAAGCTCAATTGCTGAGTCTTTCCCCTCCAACTACTGAAAAACTAATCAGGACTGCGCCTTCCTCAAAACCCTGAAGTGCCAATAATTCGGCTTGGATGAAGGAAGTCTCCAAAAATCCTAAAAATCCCTAGGATGATAGATCGGGTTATCACAAGTCACCTGGAGAAGTCTCAAAATCAGATCTGAGGTATAACCCCCTAGATATAAGAATATATGAATCACCAATACATTGTCCTTCTCTCAAAGTCGTCCCAAATTTGTATCTAATAATCTAGCCGAAGTAACTTCTCCAAAATACCTCCAAACTGACGAGCAAGGTCCTGCAAGAAAAACCCAAGTGTTAGAATGTCTCAAGGCTTCCTCAAAATGCTATATCAAACTTGTCCTTATGCAATGGTGCTCCCCTACTAGAAAACCTTGAATGGTATGTCCCTGTTTTCCTCATGAATCGATGATGGAACCTGTGATGAGCGTAGAATGGTGTTGGTGGAGTATTTCATCCTCGAGACCAAGCTTGGAACAAGGTGAGTGGAATATTTCACCACTGAGTTGTTCTCTAGGGTTTGTAATCTCAAACCCTCAAAATTGTGTGCTCAAGAGCTCAACAAAAAAAATAGCAAATATCCAAGATGAATGAAAGGTGCGCCCTAGACTTTCCTTTATACTTCCATTATATTTCCCTATTGAGTTAGTTTAACCCATGGGTTCAAATCCTAAATCAACCTCCAACGTTCTAATTCTTCATTGAGTTGCATTTTACTCTTTTTCCCTTTTTCCAAGTCAACTTCCAAATTTAACATTGAGTTAATTGACTTTTCCCCATGTTGTATGAGACTATGGGCTAGTGGGGATGACTAGACCACTAAGTCCTACTAGACCTCTTCATCAAGAGGTGTGGGACATTACAGTCTCCTCTACTAGAAATTGCTTGTCCACAAGCAATTCCAAACCTGTTTCCCGTACCACCTGTTCATTCTCCCAGGTGGCATCCTCAATGGGAAAATCCTTCCATTTGATCAAGTATTCTTTTATGCTTCTCCTCCAGAGATTCTTCTCCCTAACCTCTAATACCTCCTTTGGTACCAGAACCAGTTTCCCCTCTTCCTCTAGAGGTGGCAACACCTCCAGTGGGGTGATGTGTTGGCCGATGGCCATCTTCAAGCAAGACATGTGGAAAAAATTATGTATCCTTCTACCTTGTGGGAGCTCCATCTCATAAGCTATGACCCCTACCTTCCTGTTGATCTGGTAGGGCCCAAAAAAATGTTCTTGGAGCTTTTCTTCTCCACTTTTTTCAATAAAAGGTTGTCTGTACGTTGTTTCCTTAGGTAGAATAAGTCACCAACCTCAAAATTATTCTCTATCTTGTGTTTATCTGCTTGGACCTTCTGCTGATTATGTGCCTTCTGTAGATGATCCTTCAACTCCTTGAGGATGTCCTAACTCTGTTGTACCCACTCCTGTACCATCGAGGCCCTGCAGTCACCGAAAACAATCTCTACAAAAGAGAGTGGGTCATAACTGTATAATGCCCTGAATGGGGTCATGCCTATGGACATGTGATGGGTGGTGTTGTAACAATATTCCCCCAAGTGTAGCCACCTAACCCATGCTACATAGTTCCTAAGATAGACTTCTACCCATTTATTGACTATTTTGGTCTGCCCATCCATCTATGGATGATAACTAGTGCTAGGGGTCAAAGCTGTACCAACCAGCCTGAAAAAATCCTGCCAAAACATACTCATAAATCAATTGTCCCTGTCACTAACAATGGTTTTGGGTAGCCTATGTAGTCTGAAGACCTCTCTGAAAAAAAATTCGACCACCTGTGTTGCAGTGAAGTCTGTAGCAATGGAGAAGAAGTATGCAAATTTTGTCAACCTGTCCACCACTACGAAAATACAGTCCTTACCTTGCACTCTTGGCAACCCTTTGGTGAAGTCCATGGAGATGCTCTCCCACTTGTGTTCTAGGATGGGTAAGGGTTGTATTAGTTTTGTTGGGTGAGTGTGCTCGTCCTTATTCTCTTAGGAAGTAGTAGACTCCTTGACATGATTCATCACATCCTCTTCGAGGCCCTTCCATGAGAACCTCTCCCTTACTTGATTGTATGTCTTGCCAATCCCTTGTTGCCCTACCATCGATGAGTCATGAGATGCTTGTAATACCTTAGCCTTGAAGGATGATTCAGGAACCAGAAAGATTCATACCTTGTAATAGATGATGTCGTTGATGACCCTGAATTTATCATCCTGTATTTGCGCATCCATCAGCTGGAAAGAGAATTGATTTTTTGAGTATTCTATCACAAGGAGGTCCTTCCAGTCAACTGATACATCTGTCATGGCATAGATTGGTGGCCTCTTCGATAATGCATCTGCCAGCACATTGTTTTTCCCTTTGACGAATTCAATGTCAAAGTTATAGTCATGTATCTTGTTGACCCATTTATGTTTCCTTTCATTTAAGTCCTTTTGCTCCAAGAAGTACTTAAGGATGTTTTGGTCAGATCTCACCAAAAATCTAGCACTGACCAAGTATTGCCTGAATTTTTCCTAGGCATGCATGATGGCCAACATCTCTTTGTCATAGATGGTGTAAAGTAACTCAGGTCCCCTGCATTTTTGGCTCTCATAGGCAAGAGGGTGCCTATTCTACATCAATACAATGTCGATGCCTTCCCCTGAGGCATCACACTCCAAAGTGAAAGGTTGGTCGAAATCTAGTAAGGGAAAAACTGGGCATGTGCTCATCACTTTTTTCATCTTGTCAAATGTAAGTTGGGCTTCCTCCCTCCATTTGAAATCTCCCTTTTTGGTCAAATAGGTCAAAGGTGAACAAAGTTTTGAGAACCCTTTGACAAACTTCCTGTAATAAGTGAAAATGCCTAGGAATCCCCTCAATTCTGTAAGGGTTTTGGGTGTAGGCCACTCCATTATGGCTTGAATATTCTCTCGATGCACTTGTACCCCTTTTACCCCAATAATGTGTTCTAATTAGAGGACCTCTGTCATTCCAAATTCACACTTGGACTCCAAGCATACAATGATTGCTCCTCCATGATAGTCAAGATATGGTACACATACTGAAGGTGCTCCTCCCACGTCTTTCTATAGATCAACAAGTCATCAAAGAAAACAAGAAAATGCTTATGTAACTGTTTGTTGAAGACATCGTTTATACATGACTGGAATGTGGTTGGGGAATTAGTTAAGCCAAAGGGAATCACTAAGAAATCATAGTGGTTGTAGTGACACCTGAAAGTAGTTTTTGGGATGTCCTCCTCCCTCATCTTGATTTGATGGTAGCCATAGCGTAGGTCAATTTTGGTGAACTAGACAGCCCCATGCAACTCGTCCAACAACTCATCAATCCTTGGTATGGGATACATGTTTTTTATTGTTTTCTTGTTTATTTCCTTGAAGTCAATTCACATGTGCATGGTTTCATCCTTCTTTTTGACCAACACCACTGAATAAGGAAAAGGGCTAGAAATCGGTCTGATGTGCCCCATATCCAAGAACTCTTTGATTGCCTTCTCTATTTCTTCTTTGTACTTCTTTGGGTGTCTGTAAGGCATGGTGATGACTGGATTTTCTTCTTCCTCCAAATCAATGATATGCTTAAATCCCCTGTCTAGCAGCACCCTTGGTGGAATAGGTCCAAACACTTTATTGTGTTTGTCAATGATCTCATGAATCTATGGTGTGTAGTGAATCTTTCCCTTTTTGTCCACACTTTCCAAAATCTTTCACTCAGTAGCATACACGATTTCTTCTCTCCTGAAAATGGCCTCCATCCTCTTGGCCGTGACTACCTTGGTTGAATTACCTGTCAATCCTCTGAGGATT
>JASDQU010241110.1:15314-25485 GCA_032191745.1 Picea mariana | reverse complement strand
TAGAGCAGCCCATTGGCTAGAGGAAGATCATGGTTAAATTCCTAGCCTGTTCAATCTTTTCAACAGTTAAAAACATTAAGCAAGTAATTGCAATAACAAAACTGGTGATATTGGCTATTTGTGTTGGATCCATATGAATGCGTAAGAGAAGGTTTCTCCTTTCTGCCAGTTGTAGTATGATACCATAATATAGATTGATGAAAAATGTCCTTGCATTTGCAGCGGAGCGCATCAACCACCCCAGCCCACGCTCTTACCAGAACCGCTCTTACCAGAACGTATTTCATTGTCAAAACTTTTATTTTAAAGGTAAATGGAAGTGAAGGTGATAATAAAGGTGAATTTCATTGTAAAAACTTTTATTTTAATCATTTGAAACATTTCATGAGTACAAATCCCAATTAAAATTAACTGGATAAACCCAAATTGCATTGCAAATCTGTAAACTTAAACATTTCTTAGTACAAATCCTAATTAAAAAATTAAAACTAAATAGATAATCTCAAAATTATCAATTAAAAAATTAAAAATAAGTGGATAAACCCAAAACCATCAATTACATTGTAAATCTGTAAACTTTTATTTTAATCATTTGAAACATTTCCTGAATACAAATTCCAATTAAAACTAAATGGATAAACCCAAATTGTATTACAAATCTTTAAACTTTTATTTTAATCATTTGAAACATTTCCTCAGTACAAATCTCAATTAAAACTAAGTAGATAAATCCAAAACCATCAATTACATTGCAAATCTGTAAAACTCAATTCAATTCACTACATGTATTCATTAAATGGAAGTGAAGGTGAACTCCATAAAAAAATGTGGACTCTATTTCCAAAATCTTTATTTTAATAATTCATAACTACCAAAATATTTATTTTAATAATTCAAAACTTGCAATAAATGGAAGTGAAGGTGAACTCCATACCAAGGGAAAGGTGAACTCCATTCCCAAAATATTTATTTTAATCATTAAAAGTCTATCTTCATTCAAAACACAAATCACATTCAACATTAGATGGGTATAATTAAAAACCAATCAACTTCAAGTTTGTAAGTTTGTACCCAATTACAAATGTGCAACAAATTTAAAGTGAAAATCTCAATCAAAGTAGTGTAGGTACAACTCAAAACCAATTCATTGCAAATTTGTAATCCAAATAAAAGTCGAATGGGTATAACTCAAAACCAATACATTGTAAGTCTACCACAAATGGAAGTACCAAATGGGTATAACTCAAAAAAAATAAAGTGTAAATCTACCACAAATGGAAGTGAAGCTAAAATCCATTCCCAAAACTTTTATTTTAAGAATTATAATCATAATCAAAGCCACACAATTCTAACTCCCACTTAAAATCAATCAACTATAACACTGAAACCAATCAAATGCAAGACCTATACACTTGTAGATCAATCAACTGTAAATCTACAACAAATGGAAATCAAGGTAAACTTCATTCTCAAAACTTATATTTTAATAATTAGAAACATTTCCACACTCAAAGGACAAATCCCAATCAATATGGGTGGGTACAACTCAAGACCAGTCAACTACGGATTTATACGACTCAAGATCAATCAATTACAAATATGAATCAACTACAAATATATAAAACTCAAGACCAATCCACTCCAATTATGAATCAACTATATACAACTCAAGACTAATCCACTGCAAATATGCAACAAATGAAGTAAAGGTGAATTCCATTTCCAAAACCTTTATTTTTATAATCTAAGTCATTTCCTCTCATAGCACAACTCAAATCCATGAGTGTACACCCCATGTCCAATCAATTGAAGACAACAATTTAGATCATACTGTCACCATAGAAGGGTGGCAATGGAAAGGAAACCCTAACAAGGAACTTACTTCACCGGTATTTAACAAGATACTAGTGGCATTGGTTATAGCAATGATGCTTGTGGATATCGGTCCCATGCCATTGATTAAAATTTAGATAATAGAAATTCGAACAAAGTTATAGTGATTGAATGTGGAGTTGTACCCATCGTTGTAGCAATGCTCCCACTATTGATAGAAATATTGTTAAATGTCAAACCGAGTCATTATAAGAGGAGATTAAATTTATGTTTATTGTAGACATGCACCAACTATGTGTGGATATGTGTTATAGAAAGATTTGCCTCACCCCATCCAACTTGCTCAGAAGGCCTTTTCCATTTTCCTATGCAGACTTGAAGTCCTTTTTTACAATTTCCAGAGCTAAAAAATATAGCTTTCCACATACACACACCCTAACGGCTATACACCATGTGTATACGCAGGTTGCACCATTGCAACCTGCGTATGTTGGGTTTTGTGTCCAAAATTAAAAATGGTGTCGGGTTTCCATGTCACGTCATGAGATCCATGATCCTTGACCTTCCATATACTGGAAACGTTTCGACTCATCCCTTCAGTTCCATTTGAGGGCTATAAATGGGCCATATCCAAGTTGTGGAAGAAGGAGAAGAATTCAACTTTGATAGAAAAGCTACTCTGGAAATATTATTCACTTCATATTGAGTCTGCATCCCTTTGTCCTTTTAAGTCTGAACACATTGTTCGTCCCCCAAGCTCTTCCCTCTTTGATGAAGAACCTCATTGTCTCTCTTATCTGAGCTTTCCTTTGTGGAGGATTGAAGTGGTGGAGGCCTAGCTGGAAGGGACTTAGTTTCTCGGTTCCGAGACGTTCCGACATAGAAGTTTGTCATTCATACACTTTTTGTTGAATATACTTTAATAGAAATAATCTTTTCTCGTCCAATTAATGTCTTGCAAATATTTGAATTGTTATTCCATGGGCATATTTCTAATGAATATTGATGGATTATGTTATTATATGTGCTAACTATATATATTATCACCATATGATTGCGTATCTTGGTTTTTGAGGACAAGTTGCAGGTGTATAGCTTTGATTCGAATGCTCAACAATGGTCTTCTTCGAACATACGGAAGAGGTAGGCTCTTTAACTTTCCTTGTTAGCATCTTTGTGTATATAGAATACTTGAGACTAGAGTTGATTTCTGTAGTCATTCCATCTGTTGTGGTTTACCCCATGCCATAGAGTGATTTCCCTCGTAATAGAAATGGCAACCATATTGAGTCTTTGCCTTCTAAAAGGAGTAAAGTTATCAAACGTGGTACACACACCTCCACCTACCATACTTATGGTCATACAAGTATGAGTATTGAATCGAGTCAGAAATATATTGGGAGTCCTTCGACTCCCATACCTACCATAGTTAATGGAACTCCTTCCACGCTGTCTACTACTACGGTTGTAGTGACGGAGGTTCCCATCATCACTCTGGTCCGACCTGTAGTTAATATCAATCTCTAGTAACGAACCCTTTTGGGTCTCTTTTTAGTTCGTCAGGCTACAATACTCATTCCATCCCTTCTGCCACTAGCCCTTTCTTTTATGATATGCTGAATTTCACATCATAATTTTCATCCTACATTCCAACATCTAATCTAAATCCTAGTATTGGACATGGGGGCATGGCTCCTCCGCATATTCCACTTTCGTTTGGCAGTACTCATATTCCCCAAGTGACTCCTACGGTTGGAATCCTACCTTCTTTTCACCCTGGGTCTAATCTTGGTCTTCATGCTCCTAGATGGAGTAATCAACCAGGCGGACAAGTTGCTACTTATGTTCTGTCAAAAATTAAAAATGGTGTTGGGTTTCCATGTCACGTCATGAGATCCATGATCCCTGACCTTCCATATACTGTAAACGTTCTGAATCATCCCTTCAGTTCCATTTGAGGGCTATAAATGGGCCATATCCAAGTTGTGGAAGAAGGAGAAGAATTCAACTTTGGGAGCAAAGTTATTCTGGAAATATTATTCATTTCATATTGAGTCTGCATCCCTTTGTCCTTTTAAGTCCAAACACATTGTTCATCACCCAAGCTCTTCGCTCTTTGATGAAGAACCTCATTGTCTCTCTTATATGAGCTTGCCTTTGGTGGAGGATTGAAGTGGTGGAGGCCCAGCTGGAAGGGACTTAGTTTCTCGGTTATGAGGTGTGCCGACATAGAAGTTTGTCATTCATACACTTTTGCTAATCATATTTTAATAGAAATACTCTTTTCTCGTCCAATTAATGTCTTGCAAATATTTGAATTGTTATTCCATGGGCATATTTCTAATGAATATTTAGGAATTATGCTATTATATGTGCTAACTGTATATATTATCACCATATGATTGCGTATCTTGGTTTTTGAGGACAAGTTGCAGGTGTATAGCTTTGAGTCGAGTGTTCAACGATGGCCTTGTTCGAACATCCAGACGAGGTAGGCACTTTATCTTTCCTTGTTATCATCTTTGTTTATATAGAATACTTGAGACTATAGTTGATTTCTGCAGTCATTCCGTCTGTTGTGGTTTACCCCATCCCATAGACTGATTTTCCTTGTAATAGAATTGATGACCATATTGAGTCTTTGCCTTCTAAAGGGATTAAAGTTATCAAACGTGGTACACACACCTCCACCTACCATACTTATGGTCATACAAGTATGAGTACTGAGTCAAGTCAGAAAGATACTAGGAGTCCTTTGACTCCCACACCTACCATAGTTAATGGATCTCCTTCCATGCCTTCTACCACTACAGTTGTAGTGACGGAGGTTCCCATCATCACTCTTGTCCGGCCTATAGTTAATACTCAACCTCTAGTAACGAACCATTTTGGGTATATTTTTAGTTCGTCGGGCTACAATACTCAGTCCATCCCTTTGGCCTCTAGCCCTTTCTTTTATGATAAGTCGAATTCCACATCGCAATTTTCATCCTACATTCCAACATCTAATCTGAATCCTAGTATTGGACTTGCGGGCATGGATCCTCCGCATATTACACTTTCCTTTGGTGGTACTCATATTCCCCAAGTGACTCCTATGGTTGGAATCCTATTGTAATGTTCCCAAGCCAATTTTTTTACTTGGGAACACTAGCTAACCACTGAATTAACTGTTTGACTATTTGTGTATGCAGGTTGGCCTATGATATTTCGTCCTTAGGGTTATATTCAGTTATTCAACACACTTTATCAAGATATATTCAATACAATGCAATATATCATCAATACACAAGATATGGAACCACAAAGCACAAATCTAACCTTTTTATTATGAAAAGCAAGAACCTAATACAATATAGAAGTAGATCTGGAATAACATCAGATGGCTCCAAGATAGAAGATATGAGCTCCTACAAAATGCTCCCGAAAATACAAAATAATCCTCCAAAGGCAGAATATGAGATGAAGACCCAAATACACAGAGCTAGGGTCATGTCCAATCTTCCTAGCTATTGGCACGTCCTGTTGGATGAATGAGAAGGCCTAGGTTTCAGACCAGCTGAAGAAGACATCCAAGTGATGCCAAACTTCACCAAAAGATAGATCAGGGAAAGCGGAATCCCTCCCTGAAGTATGAAGCCCAAATGCTGAGTATTTCCCCTCCAACTACTTAAACCCTAATCAGGACTGTGCCCTCTTGAAAACCCTGAAGTGCTAATAATTTGGACTGGATGAAGGAAGTCTCCAAAAATCCTAAAAATCCCTAGGATGATAGATCGGGTTATCACAAGTCATGTGGAGAAGTCTCAAAATTAGATCTAAGATATAACCCCCTAGATATGAGAATATATGAATCACCAATACATTGTCCTTCTCTCAAAGTCGTCCTAGATTTGTAGCTAATAATCTAGTCGAAGTAACTTCTCCAAAATACAGCCAGACTGATGAGCAAGGTCTTGCAAGAAAAACCCAAGTGCTAGAATGTCTCAAGGCTTCCTCACAATGCTGGATCAAACTTGTCCTTATGTAATGGTGCTCCCCTACTATAAAACCCTAAATGGTATGGCCCTGCTGCCCTTGTGAATCGATTATGGAACCTGTGATGAGTGTAGAATGGTGTGGGTGGAGTATTTCATCCTCGAGACCAAGCTTGGAACAAGGTGAGTGGAATATTTCACCACTGAGTTGTTCTCTAGGGTTTGTAATCTTAAAACCCTAAAAACTGTGTGCTCAAGAGCTCAACAAACAAAATAGAAAATATCCAAGATGAATGAAAGGTGCACCCTAGCCTTTCCTTTATACTTCCATTCTATTTCCCTATTGAGTTAGTTTAACCCCTGGGTTCAAATCCTAACTCAACCTACAACATTCTAATTATTCATTGAGTTACAGTTTACTCTTTTTCCCATTTTCCAAGTCAACTTCCAAATATAACATTGAGTTAGCTGACTTTTCCCCATGTTGTATGAGACTATGGTCTAGTGGGGATGACTAGACCATTAAGTCTTCCCAGACCTCTTCATCAAGAGGTGTGGGACATTACAGTCTCCTCTGGTAGAAATTGCTTTTCCACAAGCAATTCCAAACATGTTTCCCGTACCACCTATTCATTCTCCCACGTGGCATCCTCAATGGGCAAATCCTTCCATTTGATCAAGTATTCTTTGATGCTTCTCCTCCGGAGCTTCTTCTCCCTAACCTCCAATGCCTCCTTTGGTACCAAAACCAATTGCCCCTCTTCATCTAGAGGTGGAAACACCTCCAATGGGGTGATGTGTTGACCGATGGCCATCTTTAGGAAAGACACATGGAAAACATTGTGTATCTTGCTATCCTGTGGGAGCTCCAGCTCATAGGCTGCAACCCCTACCTTCTTGTGGATCTTGTAGGGACCAAAAAAATGGGGTTGGAGCTTTTCTTCTCCACCTTTTTTGATAAAATTCTGTCTGTATGGTTGTTGCCTTAGGTAGACTAAGTCACCAACCTCAAAAGTACGCTCTATCTTGTGTTTATCTGCTTGGACCTTCTGTTGATTATGTGCCTTCTGTAGGTGATCCTTCAACTCCCCGAGGATGTCCTGACTTTGTTGTACCCACTCCTGTACCATTGGGGCCCTGCAATCACTGAAAACAATCTCTACAAAAGAGAGTGGGTCATAATTGTACAACGCCCTGAATGTGTTCATGCCTATGGACATGTGATGGGTGGTGTTGTAATAGTATTCCCCAAGTGTAGCCACCTAACCCATGCTTTCTGCTACCATGCTACATAGTTTCTAAGATAGCCTTATAGCCATTTATTGACTATTTTGGTCTGCCCGTCCATCTAAGGATGATAACTAGTGCTAGGGGTCAAAGCCATACCAACCAGCCTGAACAACTCTTGCCAAAACATACTCATAAATCACTTGTCCCTGACACTAACAATGGTTTTGGGTAGCCCATGTAGTCTGAAGACCTCTCTGAAAAACAATTCGGCCGCCTGTGCTGTAGTGAAGTCTGTAGCAATGGAGAAGAAGTATGCAAATTTCATCAACCTATCCACCACTATGAAAATACAGTCCTTACCTTGCGTGCTTGGAAACCCTGTGATGAATTCCATGGATATTCTCTCCCACTTGTGTTCTGGGATGGGTAAGGGTTGTATTAGTTTTGTTGGGTGAGTGTGCTCGTCCTTATTCTCCTAGCATGTAGTAGACTCCTTGACATGATTCATCACATCCTCTTTGAGGCCCTTCCATGAGAACCTCTCCCTTACTTGATTGTATGTCTTGCCAATCCCTTATTTCCTTGCCATGGGTGAGTCATGACATGCCTGTAATACCTTAGCCTTGAAGGATGATTAAGGAACTAGAAAGATTCAGACCTTGTAATAGATGATGTCGTTGATGACCCTGAATTTATCATCCTGTATTTTCCCATCCATCACCTGGAAAGAGAACTGATTTTTTGAGTATTCTATCACAAGGAGGTCCTGCCAATCAACTGATTCATCTATCATGGCATAGATTGATGGCCTCCTGAATAATGCATCTGCCAACACATTGTTTTTCCCTTTGATGAATTCAATGTCAAAGTTATAGGCCTGTATATTGTTGACCCATTTCTGTTGCCTTTGATTTAATTTCTTCTGCTCCAAGAAGTAATTAAGGATGTTTTGGTTAGATCTCACCACAAATCTAGCACCGACCAAGTATTGCCTGAATTTTCCAAGGCATGCATGTTGGCCAACATATCTTTGTCGTAGATGGTGTAAATTAACTTAGGTCCCCTGCGTTTTCGGCTCTCATAGGAAAGAGGGTGCCTATTCTACATCATTACAACCCCGATGCCTTCCCTTGAAGAATCACACTCCAAAGTGAAAGGTTGGCCGAAATATGGTAAGGGAAAAACTGGGAATGTGCTCATCACTTTTTTCATCTTGTCAAATGTAAGTTGGGCTTCCTCACTCCATTTGAAATCTCCCTCCTTGGTCAAATCGGTCAAAGGTGCACAAATTTTTTAGAACCCTTTGATAAACTTCCTATAATAAGTGCAAATGCCTAGGAATCCCCTCAATTCTGTAAGGGTTTTGGGTGTAGGCCACTCCATTATGGATTGAATCTTCTCTCGATGCACCTGTACCCTTTTACCCCAATAATGTGTTCTAAATAGAGGACCTCTATCATTCCAAGTTCACACTTGGACTCCTTGGCATACAATGATTTCTCCTCCATAATAGTCAATATCTGGTCCACATACTGAAGGTGCTCCTCCCACGTCTTTCTATAGATCAACAAGTCATCAAAGAAAACAATAAAATGCTTCTGTAACTGTTTGTTGAAGACATGGTTCATACATGACTGGAACATGGCTAGGGCATTAGTTAAGTCAAAGGGAATCACTAAGAAATCATAGTAGCCATAGTGACACCTAAAAGTAGTTTTTGGGATGTCCTCCTCCCTCATATTGATTTGATGGTAGCCATAACGTAGGTCAATTTTGGTGAAACAGACATCCCCATGCAACTTTTCCAACAACTCATCAATCCTTGGTATGGGATACCTATTTTTGATTATTTTCTTGTTTATTTTCCTGAAGTCAATGCACATGTGCATGGTTCCATCCTTATTTTTGACCAACACCACTGAATAAGGAAAAGGGCTAGAACTTGGTGTGATGTGTCCCATATCCAAGATCTCTTTGATTGTCTTCTCTATTTCATCTTTGTACTTCTTTTGGTGTCTGTAAGGCATGGTGATGACAAGATTTGCTTCTTCCTCCAACTCAATGATATGCTCAAATCCCTTGTCTAGTGGCACCCCTGGTGGAATAGGTCCAAACACTTTACTGTGTTTGTCAATGATCTCATGAATCTATGGTGTGTAGTGAATCCTGCCCCTTCTTTCCAAACGTGTTGAAATCTTACACTCAACAGCATACAAGATTTCTTCTCTCCTAAAAATGGCCTCCATTCTCTTGGATGTGACTACCTTGGCTGAATTACCTGTCAAGCCTCTAAGGATTACCTTTTGTCCACTCTCCTTGGTGAAAGACATCTCCATGGTCTTGTAGTTTGTGGTGATAGGCCCCAACGTACTAAGCCACTACACTCCAAGGATTATATTTGTGTCTGGAAGGTCCATCACATAAACATCATGTACCAATTCATGCCTACCCAATGTAAGCTTCATGCCTGGAATGTACCTGTTACAAGGCATGGTGCTTGCACTTTCTACCTCCACCTTGAATCCTTCAAATTCAACTATGGGTATATGCCTCCTCTGTATCAATGTTGAGTCAATGAAGTTGTGAGAGGCTCCCCCATCAATCAACATTGACACCTTTTTCCCCTACAAGACTCCTCTCATTCTGAAGGTGTTGTACTTGGGCACCCCACTGATGGATGCCAAGGTAGCCTTCTCTTCTATTGTATGGTCATGACCTATAGCCTCCTCATCTGTAGTTTCGGTGGTGTCTGCCTCCATTTTCTGGATGTGGCTGAAATCCTCCTCTTCTTCATTGTTTGAAGTCACCTCTATGTAGTGAACTTGGCCACGGCCCATGAATTTGTGGGATGGGTACCATTGCTCTTTGAATGTGTAGAATATTTTCTTCATCCTCAATTCTCTTCTGGTATTCTCGTCCATCTTTCCTCTCCCCTTATCAAACCCCCTTGGGTATTTCCCTCCTATGTTTAATAGAGGTCTTTGGTCTCTACCTCCGGTGTTAAGGGGTGGTTTAGGCACAAATTTCGGTTTTGCAGCTGGCCCTAGATATCTCATCCTCCATATGGAATCTTGCAAGTTGGTGGGATTAAAATCCTTCACCCAACCCTTCAAGGGTTCCATCAACCCCTT